>VZSE01012627.1:320839-380399 GCA_013398275.1 Promerops cafer
CCTGCCCAACCTGCACAGGTGCGGCTCGGCCCGGCTCTCCCTGCCGCCCTCGCGGCCTGCGGGCCCCCCGCAGCCCGGCCCGGCCTCCCCGGCCGGGGCTCGCCGTGGGGTCACCCCGCGGGCCCAGCCGGCTCCGCCGCCCCTGGGAAACGCCTCTGCTCTCCGAGAAGCCTGGTCGCACCTCAGACCCAGCGGGCGAGGTGCCGGGGGCGGGCTGGCCGGAGGGGAAGTTTGAAAAGAGGCTAAGGTGGACGAGCAAAATAAGACGAAAGAACGCAGCTGTAGGGCTGTCGCAGCTGTTAACCATAGGATTTTTCACCTAATAGGTAACACGGATATTGACTTAGTTCACATAAAATGAAAAAAAAATTGTATTTCTGTCTGGTGAAACTAACATGATGTAACCCTTACTCTGCGGACTTTATCGTATCAGTGGACTTAGTAAGATGTTGCAAGAAAATAACTTCTGTTGTAAATCTGCTTAAATAGGTACCGTGATCTAAAACATTGATTCAGTTCAAGGCTGGGAATTTCAGTGAGAACCATCATTTATGCACACTCCCATTTCCCAGTGCATATTGCTTAAGCAGAAATGTCAGTGTGCCTGTCCACAGGCAGATCCATTGTTATGAAGAAATTACATATGTTTCTAATCTGCATGACTGATATTACAGGACCTCAGTTTTTCAGTTAACGCATTTGTGTTCAGGTTTTAGGGTTTGGTTTTGTAATCTGTGTTACAAAGGGAATTGGATAATTTGCTTTCATTTCATGATAGGAACTATGACCCAGCAGCATCTTGAAACTGTAGCTTGGTTGCTTCTGTTAAGGAGCACACAAAATGTTTTGTGGAAGGTGACAGATAATACAAGGATTTGATCTGTTTTTAGGATTGGCACTGCTGCCTTGGCAGTTCAGGTGGTTGGTAGCAACTGGCCCAAGCCCCATTACACGTTGCTGGTGACAGGCCTCTGCCGATTCCAGATCCTGCAGCTGCTGAAGGAGAAGCCCTATCCTGTTGCTGAAGTGCAGCAGTTAGATCGACTTGAGCAGTTCACTAATGGCCATAAATCTGAGGAGGAGCTTGGAGAGCTGTCAGAACAATTCTACAAGTATGCAGTACAGGTAACTTGTTTTATTCTTGTGTGTCACATAACCTGTGGGTACAGTTAGGCTCTTGTGTTGTTTCTGCCCTTGTGTTTCTCCAGTTCCTGTATTTTTCAGCGACTAGTAGAGT
This sequence comes from Promerops cafer, assembly GCA_013398275.1. Classification (NCBI taxonomy): domain Eukaryota; kingdom Metazoa; phylum Chordata; class Aves; order Passeriformes; family Nectariniidae; genus Promerops; species Promerops cafer. The sequence goes on from VZSE01012627.1 coordinate 322,077, forward strand.
TTTAGTATTTCTTCTACAAAGTAAGTGCTACTGTTACAGCTTGAGGTTGCTATGCCAAGTTCCAGGGTGTCTACACAGTTTATTGCAGATGAATCTTGTGCAACTGCTTGTGTTGGTGCTATGATAAGTTGGTGTTTCATATATAGCAATACTATAAATACATTCTAGTAAAAGATTTGATTAATTTTTACAGAGATATAGGAAAATATATATGATAGAAATATAATGAATCAGAATTTAAAGGATGTATTGAAAAAGAGTGATGGGGAAGTTTTTAATCTCAGTGTGTGGGGGAAATAGGAGATGTATGTATTGAAAAGAATGCTGCAAACAATAATGGTACTTTTGAACTTTTCAAACAAGCAGAAGACTCAAAGTCTTGGTGGTCTGTGCTGAGTTCGTCCCTCTGTGAACTTTTGGTGAACTTAATTCAGTAGCTTATTGGCAAACTACCTAGACGTGCTTCACACTGAAAGGCACAATCCTGTTTAGGTCGGAGGGGCACTGAGATAATTGCAGAAGAAACACAGCGGCCATTAGCGTTGTTCCTTGTGTGTTGTAGCTGGTTGAGATGCTGGATATGTCAGTGCCTGCAGTCGCAAAGCTCCGGCGTCTCCTGGACAATCTGCCCAGAGAAGCTCTGCCAGATATCCTGACCTCTATCATCCGAACAACCAACCAAGAGAAGCTGCAGGTATCCTGTTCTTCAGCTGTTTTAGGGGTAGTTAGGTGTTGCTATCTTTTTAGAGCCAGTCACTTTTAGATAATTTTGGAATTGCTTACACTTGTGACTGTCCAGTGATAACATTATGCCAGCAGAGATTTGTGTTACAACTGAGCATGAATGTTTGCAAAACAGTTTGATGGTGTTGTTTAAAGTGTTTATATATACATATGGCAGAACTTGTCTAAGGTAAATAGATCTTGTTGGGAAATCTTGAAAATGGTTAATTTTATTAAACAATAAGTAGAGCATGGACTTCCCATAGTAAAAATGATAAATCTTTCTTCAGATTGTGTTGAAACTTTGCTTACTTGTCCCAGCTGAATGATCATTATACGTATTTTAATACTAGTAACTTCAGAATTAAAATATTTTGAATAATGTTTTTAAAAATATTTAATTCTATCTTGAAGTCTGGGTTTCTTTAAACACTGAGGCAGTGGTTAAATTTCTATCATATGTCAAAGTAAATCTCTGCAAAAATGATCTTTATGGCATGGTGCTTATTCGTCTGATTTCTGTATTTGCTTGCTGTGTTTTGGAAGTTGTTCCTTTTCTTCTCTAACTGCTTATGCTCTACCTGGAATTGAAAGTGTATTAGATTCTTTCAAAGCACCACAAGTAAAAATTAATGCAGTACTTTGAAGGAAAGGTGTGTACTATAGCTGAATATCCTGCTGGAAGAAGATACATTAGTTATTTGTGTGTCAGTTCTTTATTATTAGAAGTTTTAAAGAAAAGAGCAGCTGGTGGAAGCTGTGGAAATACAGAGGAGCAGAGTTCTACCCATTTCCACACATTAACTTCATTTCATATGAAAATGGAATTGTGTGCAAAATATTAAAAAGACAAAAAAATCTCTGAACAAAATCCTTAAGGCCCAAGGTGATCTTTTTTTCCGTGGGATACCCAAGGAGATGATGCTGTAATTGTTTTAACAAGGCCATCTCTTTTCTGAGGCCTGGTAATTGAAAAATAGAGCATTGATAGAGGTTTGACACAGCAAATGCAACTGAAATATTAAGATGTTTTAAAACTTGACAGGAATTTTCTCTAGTTTGAAGTGCTTTGTAGTTCAGGCATCCAGACCCTTGAGGCTAGATTTTGTATACTGTATTCTCCTTGCTTTTCTTGCAACCTGTTTTCCTAAATCCATCTATTCTATACCTCTGGTCAAAAGACAGTAGTAGTACCTCCATGTTCCCTTCCCCCAGAGTGAGGATTCATCAGTGTGAACTTGTTGGCTGCTTTCACCTCCTTGCTCTTAGATTTTAGATGCTGTTAGGCTGGAAGAACGGTTCAAGATGACCATACCATTGCTTGTTAGACAGATTGAAGGCCTGAAGCTGCTTCAGAAAACAAGAAAGTCCAAACAGGATGATGATAAAAGGGTATGGAGCTTTAAATTTGGAATACTTAAACATTCTAAATAAGTCCTAAGATGCACTTTTTAAACAGGCTAATGAATGCATGATTTTAGTCTGTGCATTTTTAATGTATAGCCATAGTGTGTGATCATAGTCTGGAGCTGCAGAGAACACCCAGCTGGCAACTCTGGGTGTGTAGATACACAAAAGACAGAATATTTGTTTAAAACTCCCTAAGCTTTATTTTAATTTTTTTAAAATTTAATCTTTATTTTTATCTGAGTACTTTGTGACATTAAATGAATGCTCAGATTCCTCTGAAGAGTCAGTTCATGTGCGTGGTATGCACACAGTGAATTCTGGCCTGTGCCATGAAAAGTATCATTTACTGATGGCATTGCAGATGAGTGGCAGCTTTTGAGCTATAGATAACGAATGGGTGTTTCAAAATAGAGCTTGTTCACTTTTGCTGCATCTAACTGCACTTATATAGTTTAGTGACTGGGAAGTCATTGAGAAATGAAAAAAGGTAAGAGAGATTTACCCATTTTGTAAAGATTAAGTTTATTCTGCTTCATATGATGGGCTGCAGGGCTTGAAGTATAACAAATAGGTCCTTTTCATTTTGTTCTTCTTTTGTGCTGTTTGCTAGTTTAGGGTATATGATAAACTCATTTTGTACATATATAAAGAACTGTAACTTTTTAAAGTAGCACCAGTAACACTTTTTGAAGTTAATTTCTGGAGTTAAAACTTTCTGGAGTTCTGAATTTTTCTGTTCACCTTACCTGTTTTTGCCATGATTTTCATTCAAAGTTAAAGTGCACAGTTTATTTGGAAACCAAGACCTGGTGCAGTTCTGTGGCTCTGTTTCCATTGCACAGGTTGTAGCTATTCGTCCTAATAGAAGAATCAGTCATGGAAGTGTTACAGAAGATGAGGAGGAAGAAGAAGATCATGATGATGTTGTCATGCTAGAAAAAAAGATTAGAACATCTAGTATGTCGGAACAAGCTCTTAAAGTTTGTCTTAAAGAAATAAAAAGGTAGGAGGCTGTTAAATGGTGGTTTCTTTTAAAATTTAGAACAAATCTTGCAGACCTTTTCCTGTTTCATATATGTTTGTGTTAGTTGTGTTTTTGAAATAATTTCAAACCTCAGGCAGCAATCGCTGCCTTGCGGTGCAGTAGAGGCTTCCTTTGCATTTAATTTCTCGTTGGCCTTTTGAATTCTGTACTTAAATATTTCCAGATTAAAGAAGATGCCTCAGTCAATGCCAGAATATGCTTTGACAAGAAATTACTTGGAACTGATGGTAGAATTGCCATGGAACAAGAGTACTAAAGGTAAACCCTTCTCTTAGTGATGATTCTCTTGCACAAACATTTTAGGATAAGTAACTATCATGTAAACACTGTGAATTAGCTTGGTCTTGTTACTGGAAGCCAGGTAAACCATTAGACTTAAGTGAGAGCTGTATACTGAGTAGCCTGTGTAGCTCAGTTGTATATCTAAGAATGTGGATTTAAAAAGTATTAAGAATAGTTTCATTAAAAAATGAAGGTGTTACTAATTACGATTTGTGCCAGTATGTATCAAAAATAATAAAGAAATGAGCATCTAATTATTTTTTTTTATGTCAGACAAAAAGCCCTTTTGGAGATTTCTGTAACATTAGTTTTTCTGAAGAAGATTCTGTTTTATCTTAAGCAGGTGTGGTAAGAAACAAAAGGATAAAAAAGCACAGTTGTAGTTAATTTTCATAATTAACTGCTTGGGGTGCAGTAGAAAAACTGCTTCGTACTGTTGTTTTTGGAGTTGTGAGTAGAGGGTGATACTGTTCATACAGATACAGTGTGCAAAAATGGAGAGTGAAGGAAGAGTAGGAAACCAAACATGACCAACAGACACTTCCTACTGACCAGCACAAGTAGGTTAAGTGGGCAAAATTACTTTGCACAAGGTGGACTTAGTACATCTGCATGTCCATCTCTACCCTTCTGCTGGTATTTGTAGTGATGAATTGTTGCTGGTTTGAAATAGAGCCCTGTCTGTTTACAAATCTTTGCATAAATGTTTTCTTTAATCATTAAATTGTAAAAAGATCTGCCTACATGTATTTTGCAGTATTATTCAAAGGATCCCCAAATGAGTAAAATGTTTGTTGACAGTTACATCCTAGCAGAATATTTTTTGGTGGAAGTTGCTCTTTGATCTTTTAAAAGTGTGCTGTGTCATGTGAAGTTTGGTGGTTTTACTTTAAGCAAAGTTTGTGTGACCCATGTGATTGCTATTTTGAACTCTGTTGCTACAGTGAATAAAAACACACATGAATAGAGAAATAGAAAATCATGATAATTATTTTAGCCTTGGATGTCATTATCAGTACTGTGTCAATTTCAGTACTATAATCTGTCTAGTTTAGGTCTAATGTCCTTATTAAAGAAGGAAATTAAAGAAGAACTTCAATACCTCTGTTTTAGAAAAGCCTTGTCTGAAATATGTGTGTGAGTTGGGGGATTGCCCTGTTTCTACCATAGGATCAATTGTTTCCATTTTTAAGGTAACTGTGCTGATCTCTGTGCTGTTGTTAATGCCAGATCGCCTGGAAATCCGTGCAGCTCGGATTGTTCTGGATAATGACCATTATGCCATGGAGAAGTTGAAGAAGAGAGTTTTGGAGTACTTGGCTGTGCGACAGCTTAAAAACAACCTTAAGGGACCCATTCTTTGTTTTGTGGGGCCCCCAGGAGTTGGTAAAACCAGTGTTGGAAGATCAATTGCAAAGACTTTGGGTCGAGAATTCCACAGAATTGCTTTAGGGGGAGTCTGCGATCAGTCTGATATTCGAGGCCACAGGTAACTACTTCTTCTTTTCCTAATGGTGGTTTTTTCTTTGCAGAATGTATTGATTATTTTCACTGTTCGGCCAATACAGAGAAATTTTGTTTCTATGAAACAATGGTAGGTATTTATTGATTTTCCTTGGTATTCAGTGGTGTTACTTGGGAGAGAATTTTAATGGGAATGGATGTTTAGTGTTGTGGTACAGCCTTTATTCTTTCCTTCTGCTGCTGCCCTTTATTTTCATAGGGAAGGGATTTCATCTTCTGTTATTTTAGCACTTCGAAGTAAAATTCTGTAGAAAGTTTAATGCAAACTCTTGATTTTTCTGCTTTTTAAGAGGGATGTAAAGATTTAATTGTCCAGTATAACTTATGATAGCAATACATTCCTTCATAGCCATGTTTGTGCTAAAAGACAAGAGGAAACCTGGAGTGATACATGAAAGTTGCTAGAGGATAGCAATGGACTTATTTGTGCAGTTTTCCTATTTCAAAAGGAGATTTATGCAAGAACACCTAAGCTGGCAGGTTTCAAAGGAGATTTTTTTGGACGACATTCCTGTTTTTGATGTTGGGCTTTTTATGTATCTACTACTTAGTGTTTTAAATTTGTATTAGACCATTCCTCAATCCTTGCACCTGGAAGCATAATGAATGGGCAGTAGAGATAGGTCACTGCCAAGCATCAGTGCAGCATGCAGCATTTTTGTTTCCATTACACATATTTTATGCTTATTGCATGCAGTGTAGGAAATCTGCAATAATGAATTTTAGTCAGGTTTTCTTTTAAGTCACGTTATTGAATAAAATTTTTCCTTACAACAGTAGGTGAATACTGTGAATTAAAGCTATCAGTTATTTTTTGATGCCATCTAGCAGTTAATTTTGCCCAGTGGCTATGCAGCTACTCTCAGTAGAATACACCTAAAATAGAATGCCCTAAAAACAACTTAAAATGGGACTCAACAACATGTGCTATTCGAAGTGAAGCCACTAGAGGCTGTGGAATACTCAGCATTATGGAAAGAGCAGAGCAGGACTAAATCCTTTGTAACAGGAAAACGACATCTTGAGCTTGACATGACAAACAAAAGTCAAACTTCCTGTCTTGTGCTTAGACCTCATAAAGGGTAAAGGCAGGGAGAGTCATATGAGAGAGCCTCTAAGAAGCTTTTTAGTTCAGGTGTTTGTGGCTGTCACACATTTTTGAGGGCATTATTAAGTTATTCATTCATGTTAGAGGGTAACTGTTACAAATGTTACAATTTCATATTAAAAAGTGTATGAAATTAGCCAATGGGAAATATTTGCTGAGAGATTTTATTTTTCACCTGCAAAGGAAAATGTAATCTAGAATTAGCAAGAATAATGCGTGGTTACTGTTCAACAAGCAAGTGTATAGTTTAAAAATGAACTTTAGAGCAGTTGGTACCAGGGGTCCTTTGTAGGCAACTGCTTTTTTCCAGTTTTTTGTAGCTAAAATCAAACCCACCTGTTGCATACTGGATTTTAAATTCTGCTTTGTTTTTCTCCTTCTCAGAATAAGATTTAATCAGATTAGAGTGACAGCTTTTCTGTAGAGCTCTATAATGTCCTTTTGTGTGAATAAATCCTTCAAGTTATTCCCAGTCAGGTGAATCCATGTTGTGCATTTGGTGGCAGTCAGAGGGAGGTGGTCTAGAAGTGGAGGGGACACAGACTCTTGTTTTCTGAGTTTCACTGTCGAGCAGGCTGATTTTCTAATATTACACCTTAGAAGACATTGTTTTTCTCCTAAAAGCTCCTTATTAGGCTTTGGGGCTTAAGTTAAGGATTCCATTAACATTGCAGGAGAACAGTACTTTATGTGCCTACTGATGTACTGAACATGTAGAAAAATGTACCCGATGTACTAGAACATTCAAAAGGAACTGTTTTAGCTTGACTTGCAAGCAAACAGAGCCTGAAATAGCATTCACTTGGGCCACTTCGGTGGAAGGTGCAGACTGAGAGATTCAGCAGACAGAGCTCTTGGAGAGCAGCAGGGTGGGGCCTGGTGTTTCAGTAACTGTGCTGTCCCACCTGATGTGTAAATGTGGCAATTGGAACTGCCCGGGTTTGGCCATTTCACTGGGGTTCATGTGCCTGCACCTGGAGCTTGGAAATTCTTTACTGATTGAGTAGCAAGTATTGTTCTGCATTCCCAAAATGCAGTCATCCTCTTGGTACAAAACCAGAACTCCTTGATCAGACATCCTTCAGCTGTTGTCTGCATTTACCACTCATCTATACCATATGTTAAAGTATCCTGGTTTACATTTGTTGTTTATTTGTATTTAAAAAAAAAACCACCACAAACCACTCTGAAGGATGACTTAGAACTTTTTTCCAAGAAGATCATTGCTTTTAAAATCTCCTCAGTATTGATATTTTGTATCACATAGGAAGTGTATGATCTTTGTTGTGTTTTTCTATTTCTGAAAAGGGAAGATGTAATTGTGCCATTTATTTATAGTGGTGCTGGTGAGGTAAGTGTGAAGCTCTTCTTTCTCACCTTCATGTGAAGCCCTCCTTCCTATATTACCACTGCTTTGCAGTTTCAAAAGCTTAGACAGTTCACTTCTGGCTTAGGCCTTTGCTGAAGGCTTGTTTAGGTGCACGTGTTTGAGGAGAGGTGGGATTCCTCACCAGGGCAGCTGTGCCAATAGAACTTCCCTGCACAGGCCTTGTTGCACCAGAAAAAAACAAACTGCAGACAGCTACACCCATGAGAGGGGATGAGCTTTGTTAGACAAGTACAAAGCAGAGATAGACTTGTAAAGCCCTTGAGTGGATGCAGTCTCTGGCCTTGCACAAAGAAAAGGCTGTGACCTTGTGCAAGGACGTTCAAAAACAGTGGTGTTAACTTTGTTATCCCTTTCTAGCCCTGCAGTTAAAAAATTATTTAAAACTATTTGTCTTGAGATCACTGTGAAGAAAGTGAGTCCTGTTTCTTTCTTTCAATAATACGACCACTGCTATAAGGGTTCTGTTTCCTAGGCTTTCCCAGTTTACTTTGGGAGAACCAAGAAAGTTGGATTTCCCAGGTGTTTTTCTTGCATTGTCTAGGATACATAGTGCCTGATGTCAAACTGGAGGACTCTAGTGTTTTGTTTAAAGGTACTTTTTCACTGATCTAAAACTATGTAAAAAGATTACTGAGTTGCAGACCTTCTCTGCTTGGAGCTCTCAAGGGTTTGGGTTTTTTTAAGTGTTGCTACACAAGTGAGATAAATGGGAAACTTGATCTGTGCTTCCTGTTTTGAGTAGGGAAAGCTGACTGTCCTCTGAGTTTAATGCAGGGAAAGAAAATGCATCAAAAAATGAGCAAAGCAATGTAGGATATTGCTTTACCGCCTTTCAACCCTAGCAAACATAATGAAATCAACATCACATTCAGTGATAGTGTTCCTAAACAGCAGCATTTAGTTTCACATCTTACAAGGCAAAAGTTAACAGCCAGACAGATAAATGGCCATATCTGCTTGTAATTTTAATATATTCTGGCTGGTTTTATATGTAAATACCTGCAGGCCTGTCTTACCAAGGATTCTTTTGTTGAGATGTATTCCCTAATAACTTTGGAAATCTCAAGTATTTGGTTATTAGTATAATAAAATAGGTACTGGGCCATCTCTAATAAATGAAGAGGTGCTACAGATTTAGACTGTTGCATATGTTTGCCTTCATTTAGTTTATAAACCAGCCTCTTTCTTAAAACTCAGTGGAACATGGATAGCTCAAATCTTTATAGGATTCAAAAGGACCAAGTAAAACTTTGTGTATCTAAAAACACAAACATGCATTAAAAAAGTGTAATGTTTTAAAGCATGCACTTGAGAATAATGTAGCAAGAAGAAGAAAGAATGTTTGATGTTTACCTGATTATGTTACCCTATTACTAGCATAAGCAAAATACTGAAACAGTTGGGCTGCATTGTCTCTGAAGCATATAAAATTATTCTCCAGTGCAGTGAGCACCTTGTGGTAAAAACAACCCAGAGAAGAACAAAACTACCGCCACCAAACAAAACCCAAAACTACAAAAAGAAAAAAACCCAAACCCATAACTGAAAAAAACCCCAAATCCCCCCAAAACCAAAGAAATGCCCAAACTGCTACACTGATAAATTTGTTTACACTGCTGAGTGATTCACTTTTGTGAACTCCAGCTCTGATTCAGCCTCCTCATTTTCTGATTGCGTTTTATAGAATGCTTTCCCTGTCTTGGCAAGGCTGGGGGTGTGCAGATGGAGGAGGAGGAGGCAGGCTGGCTGTGTAATAGCTCCCCATGCAGAGTCCTGATCTGTAATGAATGTTCCACAGCGCAGCCCTCCGTGAGAGCAGTCCGCTCCCTTGCTGCAGATTAAGACTACACAAAAGCACTGAAGTGAGGAACTGTTGCCTGCTGGCTGCTTCAGTCTTTAGCAGCTGCCTCAGGAAGGTGGTAACAGGCAAACTGAATTTCTCTTGCATTGCTGGCTCTTTAGAAGATCTTAGAACCTTTTACTTTTTCTCAGATCTAGAATTAAATACATTTACTGCAATTTGTTTCCTCAGTGGTTAAATTTTACATGGAACTGACACCATTGCTGTGCGATTTGGGTTCTGGTTTTGTTGGCTTTTGGGGTTTTTTTTTAATATATTTAAAGTCATCTCTAGTATTTTTTGAAATTAGTCCTGTGGTATTTTTGGTTTCATCTTTGTAAATGTCATCCTGTTTATTTTGGACAGTAGTAAACCAGATCGTATGGCAAAGCAGGCCTGTTCTGCTTGTCTGCTTTGTGAGGGTCATGAGCTAGATACTGTAATTCAGCATTTAATGTATCTTTTTCTTCTTAGAATTTCATGCTCTTAATTATAGTATTTGAGTAGTTATGGCACAAGCAGAAACGAGTGTGATAAATGCAGCAAACAAGGGTTATATACATCTGTAAAATGTAGTTGTGCTCTGTGTGTGTTGTGGAAAAAAGATTTTACTCATTTGCTGAATAAATTCAAACTCGTTATTTTTTGTTTCATTGCAGTGTTCAGCTTTTCATTTTTTATTGAAATGACAGTAAATACAGTTATTTTTAGTGCTTGTTTATTAAACCATGCTGTCATGGGGACACTGACAGTTCAGCATAATTGGAATTTTGTTCTCTTTTGTAACATGCTGAGTGAACTCTGTTGTGATGACAAAATCCCAGCATTGTAATTATGAAAATGTTTCTATTAATGAGGTTCTCAATCTGCTTCTGCTTGTTCTTACAGTACAAGGATACTGGTACTAGAACATGTTAAGATGTCTACAAGCTGTAAAGTTTGGATACACTTTAATGCAAATGATTATCTTTGCAGACCAGCTAGTTCACCATGGAATTCAAATTTTCATTTGCTGCTATATTTGTTTATATTAGCTCAGTTGTATATTGTATTCCACAAACTTTTGCAAAAACCGCAAGAATTGTTGCAGTGCTCGTTGTTCTTCTATTTTGCCTGCAGTTTTATTTGTGATATTTTTGATGTTGCTCCTCCTGTTCCTTGTGTCACCACCCTCTTTCCCCATCCCCATTCCTTTCCAGGCGCACCTATGTGGGCAGCATGCCTGGCAGGATCATCAATGGGCTGAAGACTGTCGGGGTGAACAATCCTGTTTTCCTCTTGGATGAGGTGGATAAACTGGCAAAGAGCTTGCAGGGAGATCCTGCAGCAGCCTTGCTTGAGGTAAGAGGTGTTGAACTGCAAGCATTGTTTCATTTGGATGGTAAAAGAATTAAACTGGACAAAAGAAGGCCTGACAGTGCCAGCTCTGTTATTCAAATATCAGCTGCTGAATTCTGACATGGGTGGGTTTCTGTCAATTCCTTGGGCATGATGCAGATGCTGTTACATAGTGGCTAAGTAACATATAAATCTCAGAAAGCTGTGCTTGAACACAAGGATAGATTTAGGGGTGTTTTCTGTATTTAAATAGTGTTCAAGCCCTAAACATCACTTATTTGGGGGACTTCAAGACACTGATTTTTAATGATGAAATGTTGTTAGCTAAGAAAGAACTGTAGAGGATCTAGACGGTAACTAGACTTCTTCAAGTTTGCCCTTTCTTTCTTGGAACAACTTGAATATATTTTTGAAGCTCTTGATTGTACCAGCTTGTATTGGAGCTAAGCAGTTTACCCAGTGCATAATATGGACTAGCTGCATGTTCTTTTAGGAGCATTTCTTTAATTAGTGTTGTAATTAACTTTCTGAACTTAGATTTTTCATGTAAGTCACAGATTCCTACTCCTTGACTGATTATGGTGTGATGAGTGTTTAGCTGATTATGGTGTGATGAGTGTTAGCTTTCCATGAGAGTCAGGTTTTCCCTGAGTGCATTTTTTCTGAACTTCTGGCACTCAGACTAAGATGTGAATGAATCTAATTTTGAAGCACATATTACAGTTATTTTATCACAAAGGTTTTAGAGTTGTCAAATTTGATTTGCTTAAAGACACAAATAGCATTCTGGAGATACAGTTGAGGACTTTGGTGAATGAGATACTGTTGGAATATTTTGTAAATCCCATCAAGTACTGAGATGTTATTAATTAGGTTAGTTGGGCTTTCGGGAGGCCAAAACTGGAGTGATTGTGAAGAAGATGAATTGAGACCTGTGTCTTGCAAGCTTCATGTAGCAGACAGCAGTAAGGAGTTGTCAGAACCTTCATCTCAATTTCCATTTTCTGAAGTGTGACATGATATCCCAGTACAATTCCTTCTTCCACTGATTTGTGCATATTCAGTGCTTTTATTCTAGCAGTTTGCTGGAGAGGAAGGAGCACATCCTCAGGTGTGGGGAAGAGACAAAGCATTGCCCTTCCCTGGGCAGAAGGCTGTGCCCATCTTCCTGTGCCAGCATGGATGGCAAAGGGGAGAATGAGGGAAGGGATGGCAGAGGAGAGAATGAGGGAGGTGCTGGCACAGTGGGACTGGGCCAGGCTGAAGTGTTGAGGTTGCCAGGGCAGATGCAGCACTAATGCATGTGATGGTTTTAGTATTGTGCATGCTTAGAGATTCCTTGTACTGCTGTGGTTTTACACTCTGCCTTCTCTATTGTGTTCTCTCTGGCCCTAGGGACTGCCATGCTCCTGCTGCTGCAGCTGCACTGCTTCTGGCATGGTTCTGTACCTGTTTCAGTCAAAAGGAGAGGCATTAGTTAAAAATACCCACATTTTTTGAGCTAGCCTGGCTTGCTTTCACTGAAGTGACTTAGGGCATAATCCTAGAAGCATCTCAGTTGTCAGAGCTGAGGTGTGGTAGCTTTGGTAGGTGGGGGTGAAAGTGGTTCTGATAGTATTTTCCTACACAGTCATTCTAATGACTCTCTTGACTGACAGTGCTTAATGCAGCGATTTAAATATGAAAAATGCTGCTTAAGGTGTCATGAGCTCATCTGGATGCTGTGTGACATTTTGCAAATGAAGTGTCAATTGACTTTCTACAAACGTCATTATTTTCTTCCTGCTAGATAGTGGAAAATGACTGTTTTGACAAGGCCAACGAGTTCTTTGAAAATCAGTGTATGAACAGGCTGTGGTTTGAGAGCTCTGTTTTGATCTTTGCGTGTTAACATGAACTAGTAGTAATTTAAATGTGCTAGAAAATAGCGTGGCTTCACTTCTTTAGCTTTTAAAAATGACAGTTATGGTCCTTTACCTGTGCATTTCTCAAGTGTGTAGTACACTTTTCTAGGGTGCATGAAAGGCCTCAAAGTGCAAAGAAAACAAGCAGCGAAGTGGAATAAATACATTATTCCTTGTACTGTTCCTCTGGGGGATTTTATTTACACTTTGCTGAAAATATAATGCTTTCTGTTTCTGAGTTTGCTGATATCTCTCCTTTGTCTTTTAGATACTTGAACTAAACTGTCCTAATTCTAGTCAATGCATGGATAAAAATACCTGAAAATCAGATTTTTCTATTTAGCTGGCTGTTGTTTGCTATGCAAACACAGTGATTTGGGATTTCTTGGAAAGAGTGTTCCAATCATGAATCTAGATCTATTTATTAATATTGGCAATTTCATTCAACCTTTGCTGGGTTTTATAATTTTTTTTTCATTCCCTGTCCTGCAGTAGAGAACAATTGTATCTATTGTGTCGTTTGTGAAGACAAATTAATTTAATTAATACTTGCTTAATTGGCTGTGTTTGAATTCTGGGTACTTTGTTGCTGCTTTGAGATGTTTCTGTTTTCCATCTTTTAAAACCACATTGTCAGTGATACTCAGCTCTGCTCCTGTCATGGATTTTTCCAGCTGAGGCTCATAAGGTTCAGTTCCCACTGCCTGCCTGGGCTGCAGGGTTTATGCAAGCCCTGCTAATTGCCCATTAGTTGCATCTGGAGAAGTAATTGCTCTATTAACCATGGCTGGGCTGCTCCCCTGCGAGATCTCTATATCCCTCTATTGCTGGCTAAACATTCTGAAGCAGGTGCTTTACCTCTTCTAATGGACAGCTCATGGCTGGACATAATAGCTTCATTTTCATCTGCTTCTTGTGGTTTATGTGGTTGGAAAGTCCATCTGGAGTGAGCAAAGGTGGCTGTTATGCTGGAGAGCAAACAATAGTCAGTGGTCACCTAACTGCTACATTTGCTGTTCACACTGCTGCTTGTCTGGTAAGTGCCATCATTAAGTATGAAAGGCACATCCTTTATTCCTTAATGTGTATGTGTGTTAAATTCTTGCTGTCCACAACAGGGCATATTCAGGAAGAAAATTGCCATCCCTGTGAGCTTGGGAGCAAAGCTTGGTGCTTTCTAATTGCTGGGTATGTGTTTAGTTCTAATGCTTCTGCAGAATTGTTGCTTCAGCAAGAGAGAATGTCTTCCTATTTCCAGTTACTGTTCATTAACAAAGGAATATTTTAGTCTAAATTTAGATGACCTCTCTTAAAAACAGAAGAAAACAGAAATGGACCCAAGTGCCTGATAGTGAGTATTTGTATGCAGGGAAATTAGACCAGGAGCATAGCCAGGCAATTAAATGTTCATGGAATTTATTCTGGATTTTGTGGTAATAAAAAGCTGTTACAGAGAAGCCTTTGTATGCATGTGAGCTATCTGTCATAAATTAGCCAAGATATTTTGTGCACTGAATGTTCTTTTTGTACTTCATGTTTCTGTATTGTTTGAATATCTTGGAAAACTCTTGAACTTCAGCACAGACACCTAACTGAAGAACAGTTCTATTTGCTTTGGAAAATCTGTTTGAAATACATAGGCAGGACATTGGTTTGTATCTTACTCTAAAAAACAGTTACCATGACAAAGAATTATGAGTTTGGAGGATCTCCAGCCCTTGTAAAAAATCTCAGATAATTCACTTTTTTAGATATAATCGGAGTTGGTTTGGATTACAGTTTCCTTTATCTTTATTGGATAGTATTTTTTGCATGTGAGTACAGCAACAATATTTTACATATCTTTGTAAAAAACATTCTAATCACTAGCTTGGCACTTACTAGGGTTCATAAGGATTTCTAGTTGCAGACTAGAAGGAGAAATAAACATGCATATAAATAAACGTGTCAAAATGCCAGTTTGGTCTGTCAGAACACATTGTTTTTCAGCAGCTTTGGAATTACTTGCAAACACTTCAGCCAATAGACTGGAATTCTGTGGAAATACTGTTATCATTATAAAAAAAAAGGGGTAAGTTGAATTAAGATTAGCTGTTTAAAACAGTTTAGAAAAATTTTCAAGGGTAGACTTTGAGTGGGAGGCTAATATTTAGTATAGACCTGCTTATTTCGAAGACAGTTTGTAGCTGCTGTGCTTGCATTCCCTGCCTGTTGTTGTGTCTCCCTGTAGTTCAGGGCTGGACTGGGGGGCTCTCTGAGGTAAGGCAGATCTCTGAATTATGCATCAGTGGACTTGGCTTGTCAGGATCCTTCCAGGCCTTTGCCTTCCTTGGTAACGAAGGGAGTAAATGACAGCAGCTGCTTGCTGAAGAGGGTAAGAAAAGCTTATGAATAGCTTAGAGCCAGTGCACAATGGCATTCACTGAGTGCCAGACCTAGGTTCAGAATTGAAGCATATGCTTCAGTATGTTTTAAGATTTCACTATTAAGGGGAATGTGTAACTGCTCTTAAATCTGTGCAGCACTTCAAAATAAAATCCAAATTTTTTCTGTTTTTTTAAGAAAGTCAGCCGTGTTTCTGGCATTCTGTAATAGAAGGATTTTTCTAGTTTGTTCTGATCATAAATTTTTTCAAAAGACTTTTTCAGTTTTCAAGCCTGAGGAGAATTTAAGGGTAATGAAAATTCAGAATTGTTTCTTTTATAGCTATCAAAGAAGTCCTCAAATTCAGTTACTGTTTTTTAATTTTCAACACTGTTCTTGGCTATAATTCAGGTTGTGTGCATTCATTTGGGTGTAGGTAGATAAGTTATTTTGACAGTGGTGTGCTGTTTCTCAGGAGATGCGTGGGTCCCATTATTTGTGACATGAGAGTTATTCGTGTTGGTGTAGCATTGGTCATTCATCATTTGGGAAGGAGGGATGTGACGGTACTTCAAGGGAATGTGAAGCAAAGGTGGTTCACAGGTGATGCAGAAGCCAGGAGTACATTGCTGTGTACAATGAACTTCCCATTTTTGGCACTGTTAAGAAATCTACAAGACCGCATCTCAGTACCCTCGTGTTCCACATATGTATTGAATATTTATCACCTAATCTTAAATCTAGGTAAGTGTTGTATTAGCACACGTTAGTACTAAAAGTGATAGGAAGACCACACAGTTATTGAAGCCCTAGTTCTACTTGTTCAGTAAATTTTTGAGGCTGGTCAGACTGTGTGTTTCTGTTCTGCAGTGCTTGTTCAGTTTTGTCTCCGTTGTTTTGGAACAAAAACAAAAAAAATTGTGTTGGAAAGGCCAGGGCTTGCCAAGGGTCACAGCTTGCCTGGGATGTCATGGACAATAAGAACTTGTACTCCTCCTTTAGTAATAAAGGCTGGACAAGGCAGAAAGAGTGGGGCAGGTGATTCAGTGACAGCAGATAAGGCTGGGATTGTGTTCTTCCCCTTGGTCTCACCAGAGAGTTCTCACTGGCTGGTGTGAGAGTAAGAAGTAAGCTTGGATAAGAAGAGCTGCCAGCAGCAGGTGAGGATTGGAGTCAGGGATTACTTGGGAGCATTCTCCTTGTTCTGTGGAACCCCATGGGCTGCTTTTCCAAGGTTGCTGTGAGTCCTTGAAGGGCCACTCCATCACGTGTGAAAGGTCATGGAGATGCAGCTTAGGGGAGGTGCTTGATGGCTGGAGAAGTGCTGTAGCACCTCTAGAAGAGGACAGGAACAACTCATGGGGAAGTGACTTGTTGAACTGTACATGTGATGTGACATGTAGTCACAGAGTAATCCAGGCAAGGCCAGGATTTAGTGATATCCATAACGTATTTTATTACTGTAAAGTCAGATTTGACAGATACAAATGGAATATAATAAAAATGTGCATGTTTTGTTTACTTCTGATTGCACAATTGCATCACTTTTGTGTTCACTCTTGTTAAGGTCTTGGATCCAGAACAAAATCACAGTTTCACCGACCACTACCTAAACGTAGCCTTTGACTTGTCCCAAGTGCTTTTCATAGCTACAGCCAACACTACAGCTACAATCCCACCCGCCCTGCTGGACAGAATGGAGGTTATCCAGGTGCCAGGTAACACTGCAGTGCCTTCATTACATGGCTATTGTAGGTCCTTAAACAAGTTTGGGGTGTATTTGCTGAAATGAAAGGCAGCTCCTTAAGGAAAGCCTGCCAGGAATATGGAGTGCATGGCTGGAGTTGTTAAAAGGGACAAGGCAGGATGCCTCTGCTGTGGCCTCTGTCACAAGTATAGTATTTAGCATTGCACTCAGGAAAATTCGGTTCAAGGTCCATGATGATACATGGATATATTCTGTAATGATATTTTCCTTCACTGATTTGTTTGTATTCTAATGGTCCATTGGCTGATGCATGTTTCTAAGATTCCGATGGAGAAAGGGGTCTTGGAAACACTAAAATTCTGTTCTTGTTTGCATGAAGTTATGAATAGCCACAAAGATGATACCAACAGCCTTGTAAATTATAGCTGGGGGAGGTTTTTTTTAATTCAATCGGGTTAATTTGTAAAAGATAAGAGATTTGATTATATTTTAATGTCTAAGCAAAAAGATCATTTATAAATACATGCCTTTTTTTTTTTTTTTAAGGATACACACAAGAAGAAAAAATTGAAATTGCACATAGACACTTGATTCCTAAACAGCTTGAACTACATGGTCTGACTCCACAGCAAATACAGATTCCCCAAGTAACCACTTTGGGCATAATTACCAGGTAAATCTGTTAATTGCTTTCAGTTTAAATACCTTCTTTTATAAATCAGTTTATAAAGTGGTAATGCAAATATATCTTAATATCTATTGTCCTTAATAGCTTCAGCAGTTCAACAGTTGGTAGTTTATGGAATTGCTCTTTCCCTAGCTCTTGTCTTCTCTAGAGAACATCCTTTCTGTAGAGAGTTCCTTGCTCTTGTCCTACAGCTGTGGCTCACAGTCAGTTGTGCTGACACAATTGCCAAGGCCCTGTGAATGAACAGGAACACCTGAGGCTAGTGTGGCTGCAGTGTGTGAAGCCATGGCCTTGGCAGGAGACAACATGTAGTTTAAAGAACCAAGTTATATTTCTACCATTTTCATACAAAAAATGGAAATTACCCTTCTTTTTTTTTTCCTTGTGACTTGATGGGTGCATTTGTCTAGATTTGGAATTGGGTTTAAAAAAATTAAAATACGGGGTTTTTAAATAGCTTCTATTTATTAGAACTGGGGTTTTTGTTAGACATGACAGCAAATACATTGATCAAAACATTTTTTGAATTTGAAACTCGCTCATTTCCAATGGAAAAAGTGTACTGGGATTCAGTGAATTGGAGTATTTTATGACCTGTGTTTTGGCTGTTTTGTGTAGTGTTACTGCCTGGTGCTTCTTTTTAGTTCATAGACTGAAACAAAATATTCTTTTACAGCCAGTTCCTCAACTTCCAGTGAGCTATATATTTTAAGTTTTAAAATAGTTCTTCCTTTTAATTTTTATGCACCCAGAAGAGCTCAGTGCTGTTGGACATTGCTTAGCATTTCATGAAGGTTTGGCACCAGGTGTTAGTCATGTCTTCATGACTCAGTAATTTGTCTACAATTTTATCAGCAACCACAATTATTTTGATAAAGAATATTTTTTTCCTATGTAGTCATGTAGTCCCAGGTTTTGGTACATTTCCCATGCCATTTTATGTGGCTGTGTGTTTAGTAAGGAGTGTGTTTCCATCAAAAGAGCTCTGTCCTGCAGAGCACAGCCCAGCACAGCCGTTGTCTCTCACAGGTACACGAGGGAGGCAGGAGTGCGGGCCCTGGATCGGAAGCTGGGAGCCATTTGCAGAGCAGTGGCTGTGAAAGTGGCAGAAGGGCAGCACAAAGAAGCAAAGCCAGATCGTGCTGAGGTGGGGGAAGGAGAAGGTGTGTATCTTTGGCATGTTTTGTTAAAAAGGGAACTTCTAATGTAGTCACTAGGAAGCTAATGTAGCAACTTCTTCTCCTATTTTATTCTTTTTTAAGGACTCTTGTTTTCAAAAGCATGGCAGATAGCGTGGCATTATTATTATTATGTACAGTTTTAGTGCTGAATTATGACTTAGGACATAAGTTGAGTAGTTTCAGCCTGCTGAGTTGGTAATTGAGAAGTTCAGTGCATCTGTTTTATGTCTTAGGGATGCAGTTGTGATTTGTATATGTCTTCCTGGGTTTTTAATACAAATCTTTCACTTCTTCTCTTTAATAAAAAACTAAGCTGTAGTTCCTACTAGCTCAGAACTCAATCTGGTTATTTTGTTGTACACTAAAAAAATTGTCTGCTTGAAGGGCTCTGAAATTAGAATTGTTTTTATGTGCCTTTTAAGACCGTGCTTATTCGAAGTCTCTTGGAGCTTTGGTAATTTCCCAGCCTCAGTTAGTCTGGTCTTGTTTCCCATGTGTACAGACAGTATTTTAGCATTCCCAGTCATCAAACAGACTGAAAGAAAGCTAAACACAAAACTCTCAAACAGCAAAAATACCCAGGTAACTGCTTCACCAGTAAAGGTAAGTCTCTTTTAGTCTGGAAATAGGAGAGGGAAGGATGAAGTCAGGCCCATGATCCAGTTCATGTGCAGCACACAACAGGTGACTGCTCCCTTTTTAATCCTCCCATGAGTGTTCACTTTAACAAAAATGAACATCCACACTGTGTTTGGTGAAAGATACAAAGGAGGGTGTAGTTGGCTGTGCTTTTTTTTCAGCCAGATGCTCATGGAGGGTGTTGCTGTATGCAGCAATTTCCTGTTGGAGCTCCGCAGTGCTCATTGCAGCGCTGGGAGTCTGCAGGAGCCCTCATTGTCAGGTAGATTAGGAATGTGAAAGGACAAACTTCAAACCTCAGGTTGAACTTCTGAAATGTGGATAGCCCTTAGTCTAATAAAATCTATCTTACAGAGTGTTGTGTGTTCCATTAGTTTGTTTTTTGAAGGCTGAAATGAGTTCAGGTGACAAGAAATTCTGCCAGTCTGTCAGAGGACAGCTGGGTGTCAGAGGATCCTGGAAACTGAAAACTGCGGAATGGCTGCTTGCTTTTGCTCCAGGATACTCACAGACTTAAAATAGCAAACAGAGCCCTGTTGCTTTGATGTTCTGAAATATTCCACAATGTACAAAACATCTCTACAGCTGGAATAGGTTTGGTCTGGATTGGAGGAGGACACATAAGGAGACTCATTATCTGTTCCTTTAAAACCAGGCAGCAAACAAGTCTCAACAGTGCCTGCCCCTTTCAGAGAGTAAATCCCAGGGGAGGAAATATAAGGGATATTTTTACAAGCAGTGGTAATAATTAGAAGGTTGTTTGAAGAAGAGTTTTCCCCACAGTAAAAACTTACATAATTTGTCTCTGAGAGTCTGTTTCTTAACAGTCTTTCAGCTTTACCTTGCCTTTTTTCCCCAGCTCAGTACTTCCCTTCAGAAAATTAAATCTTCTTTTACCTTGTTGAGTTTTCTAAGATCACTGTAATATCTGTGAAAACTGTAATATCAGAACGTTTGAATTTGAATTTGGCAGTGTTTGCTTAAGCAGGTTCAGCTTGGTTTTCTGTGAACGTTTGGCTTAAAGGCAGTGAGCCCTCACAGTAGCGGTGACTGAATCAGTGAACAGTCCTGCAATTTAAATTGTCCCATCTACTTTAAAAGGCAGAGGTTTTAAGACATATTTACCAATGCTTTCCTTTTATATTTTGTGTGTGTTCTCTACCTTCTGTGCTCTGATGGACTTTGTGAAGTCAAATACTGATTTGTTGATGCTTCTGTGCTCTCTTCGTGACTGCAGCTGCTGAGCCTTTGGCCTGTGCTGGCCCAAAGCACCTTTGGGTGTGCTGGCTCACCAGCACCAGGCAGTATCAGGTCCTGGCCACTGCACCTTCTGGATGGTAATTCTGACAAGTCATATATTCAAAGTAGGTGGCTGTGTCTAAAACCTCTGTGTTCAGTGTCTAATGCAGTTGCTGAATAAGAAGAGATGTTCTGATCTTCAAGCATTCTGGTAAAATAGACGAGATGTAGGTTCAGAGTACAACTCATGGTACTGTAAGAAGAAACACTTTATTATTAAGGCAAGTAACAAAAAAGAACTATATTAGATGTCTCAATCCAGTGAGAGAGTTATTTACCATGTTAAAATTAGCGCTATGCTTGCAGCTGAGGTATTTACACTGTTAAAATTATACACTGTTAAAATTAGTTCTGGACTTGCAACTTAACAAAGCTAAGTGAAAATAGCAGCCCGAGTGCTTCAAAAGGGGGCAAAATGTTGTCATTTTTGGTTGACCCAGTTTGGAGTTAAGAAAGAAAGGACCTGTGAAGAGTTGCCTTTGTACTTGTACTTCTGAAGTGAAAACTGTCCATAAGAAAAAGCTGTATTAGTAAAAGGGAGTCTGAGGGACAGGTGTCTCTACAATGAAACTTTGCTGTAATAATGACTCATACAGAATGGTGCAGTCTGCAAAGTGGGTTTTATTTTGTACTAATACTGTGTTTACACCCTGATGTGTTTTTACAGTGTGTCATTTGCTGGGAGTGTATGAGAGTAGAAGCCTTTTAAAAAATATTTTTATTTTCATTCTGTCTGTTGGAAACAAGTAAGTGTTCAAAACAAAGCTTATAAATATATCCAGATACTTGCAAGTTGATGCAAATAATGGAGCTTGTAGCCTAAATTGATCTCTTTGTAATTTTTTCTCCTGTTGCCTAGTGGACATTTGTGCAGTTGTGCATTGTGATGATGAATTTTTATTTCATAGAATCAATGACTCTGGAAGATTAGTTAATCAAGTTGTCATCCCTTAATAGTTTAATTTAGAATTATTTCTTGAATTTTTTTTTCTTTATCTCTATAAAAATACCTAGAAGTCATTCTTGCTTCCCGCATTTGTGTGTTGCTGCTGTGAGACTGATACTCTGCAGTCAGTGCATTGGTATGCCTTGAGTCTGCCCTAGGAGAGGGCAGACTGCAGGCTTGCCTTGCTTGCTAAAACACAATTTGTACCTGATCCAGAGCATAGCCAAATCCTACCATGGTGCCTGTTGTGTTTATTCAGCTGAGTGCCTCTGGCTGGTGGGTTGTAGTGAGAGTTAAGGACACTAGGTGGTAGAATTACAGGCTTTCCACCATTACACTGATTGAATCAGATTATTAACTCCAGGGAGGGCACCTGTTTTCAAGGCGTTGTAAAGATGAGGCTTTTGCCACTGTTTGGCAGTGGGCTCTGGGAAGGGAGGGTACTGCCCTAGCAGAGCTGGAGACTCTATCTCAGGCTGGTTTCAGCACTTTGCAGAAATGCACCACTGAAATGTACGGGCAGCTTTTGGTGCCTTCCTTGGTCCTCTGCTTCCTGAGCTTTCTGAAGAAGTTGGTGAGTGCAGGAGTGTTGGTTTGTGTCAGTTGTTGAGTTTGCACAGGGAACTTGAGCATTTTTCAGAGCTCTCTGGGGAGTCGTCCCTGTGTACACCAATGCTAGCTGATATTTCACTGAAACACTATCTAGGATTTATGAGACACTCCTCGAGTCTTTTGACACTACAAGCAATTCTAGGAGTCACAAAAATATGTGAAACTCTCTGTCCTATTTTAATGCAACTGCCTTGAGAATACAATGCAGCAACTGTGCACTAAGGCATCATATCATGATACAGCAGTTGAAACCCAGAGTAAAATACAATTTGTCTAATTCAGTCCCAAAGCGAGATTTAGGACAGGAAATATTTCATAACTAAAAGTGATGAAATGAGGATTGTATTTATGTTGAAACCAAGGCTTTGAACATACTTAAATATTTCCATAACCCAGCAACACCGAGCAGTTTGTTCTACTCCTTGTGGATGAAACACTTGGTTTTAAATTAAATGCAAGTTTGACCAAAGTGGTGAATGTGAACTGACACATGAAATCTGCTAAGCATCAGTCCCAGGGTGGTGTAACTGCAGGTACTCAGGTCTCAGCTCAGCTCTGCTGACCTTAGAGAGCTCCCCAGCTCTGCAGGCTACATGGACCTTTTTCAGAAATTTCTGAAAATAGCTTGGAATGACTTCTCTGTAGGAGGTCAAAAAGGCATAAATGTTCTGAGAAGTTTGGCTTGAATACAAATTAGTTTTTAAAGTGTTATTTTTTTTTCCATGTTAATTAATCTAAATATTCCTGCATGAACACCTCACATTCAGGTGCTTCAAGTACACATAGTTACTGTAGGTGACAAATGATGGAATGTAATTATTTTGTGGAAAGAGAACTTTTCTGGTTCTGTGCGGAGAAATGCACATAGCATTAATTTTAAGCATGTAAGCAAGTGTAAATAGGATTAGGGTCCTGGGAAATTGTTCCCTTCCTAAAGAAACACTTCCTAAAAGTTTGGTGCATAAGATTTAAGTTTGACAGTGGAATGTTGCTTTTAGGGTACAGTTTAATGTTATGGCTAGCTTTGAATGTGAACTGTTGTCAGCAAAAGCAATCGCATTCTTTTCCACCTAAATGCAGTTTTGGGGAGTTTTTAGTTTGGAGGGGCTAAAAGAATTCTGAGTCTGTCTGTTGTGTGCTAAAGCATCTGCTGCTAAGTCAGAGGAGAAAGAAAGAATGTTATTTTCCCTTTAATTGCCCACAGACTTGAAACCTGGTCTGCCATGCTGATGTTCTTTTTTATATCTCTTAGTAGCAATTCAGCAAATCAGAATGTGTTATGTTAAACACTGCTTAAAAATGTTAGGCTTTTATTTTTCTATCCTGGTCAATAAGTATGGCTAGAAGTCTTTGGGTTTAAGACTTGTGTTGCTAGTGCTTAATTTAAATCTGTTCTATGAGGAGATGAGAAATTGCTACATGTTGAGGATGTTTTAGATTTTTGTATTCTCTCATTAAATCTGTAGAAGGTAGTAGTCTTTTTTTTTTAATCTTTGTGCCATGAAATGGCTATTAAGATTAAATCTTTAATTATATTTAATTGTTCATTGTCAGTATCTTTTCTTAGGAGTCCATTTTCTTACAAATCCATGTGAGACTGTTTTATTTTGGGAACTTGCAGAGACAGATTCCTGAAGAACATTGTGATCTTTGAGTAGCGGCAGATTCTGCTTGGAAAATTTTACAAACATAATCTTTTTTTGGTTGGTTGTTTTTTGAACTTATTTTTGGTTACTTGGGGAGGGCTATGTGTTGTTGTTTATTTTTAGTATTACAATTTTTAAATGTTAAAACAACTCAATACCATGCTGCTTTTGTGTAAGCAGACATGTAATAGCAGAGCAGCAGGTGGATCCTCTAGTGCAGTTTGGAGCTCTGCTGAGAGCACTTTTTGACCTTTTAGTTTATTTTGTCTCAAACTGTAAGATGATGCTGTCCTAATGAGAAGTTGTGTTTCTGGAAACTTGAATTTAACTGTCTTGTTTTAGATAAATGTCATTTACCTTGTACTGTGGTTTATGGCTGTTAGTCTGGGGTAGATAAGGAACACACATTTGTCATTGTTAGTGGAAATCTTAATTACTTGTGTCTTTATAGATTCCTCATAGTCAGCACCTGTTTAAAGATGATAAACGAAGATGGCTTTTTCCTTCAAAGAAAAAATTAGAGTTTGTAATTACATTTTGGGACATCACCGCATACTTTTATAGAAAATTAGATTATGCCAGAATTTAGGTTAACATTTTTGGAAAAAGTTTGGAGTTTGTTACTGTTAAAGATTATAAAACGGGATCTACTCATTAGATCAGATAAACTCAAAGAAAAGAGTTTCTGATTCTTTTAATGGGGCAGGTGGCCTCAAATTCCCTAATTTGTTTATGAGGAGTTTGTCTCTTCTGCTATATACAGACCTAGGTGAAATAAATACATTTGTGTTTGTTAGGCAGTAAAATCTTGGTATAGAACAAAAGCAGCAGGTTTTAAACTCAATTTTGTTTTGAAATATGGATTGCATCTCAGATTTTCAAATAGTGTTGAAATTGCAGTCTGAATTGCAAGAAAGCATGCAGGGTCGAATTTCCTAGACTTGCCAGTATTTATGTCTTTGAATTTGTTATGTACAAAATTAGTAGTTTAACAAAAGTAGAGAGATGTGCTGGAACCACAGGAGGCATCTGACTACAGCAGGGTTTGCAGTAAAGGAATGGGATTTAGCCATGGAGCAGTGGAAAAGATTGGTACAGTGGGAAGATTAGTGGCTGTTGGATAAGAACTGTTAGATTGGAGTCCTGAATGAAAGCTGAGTGTTGCTGCTGTCACCTTAATAGTGATGTAGAATGTTTTCCTTGATACTTTGTTAAGGCATTAGTGAGAACTGCACTGTCACAAAATTACCTGTAAAAAGGCCTTTATGTGTCAGGATTAATAACAGGATAGTTTGTGTCTTGTGAAAGGAGACATCCTCATTCATCCATTCTGAGAATTGCTTTTGCACCACTGACCACCTCTTCACATTATAGTAAATAGATTAGATCAGTGATTTGTGTTTTTCTGCACTTGTTTGAACTCTTGGATCTTCAGTTACTGTGCATGCATTGATGTGCAGAGGAAGAACCAGAAAGCTCCTTTTCAAACTAAAATTAGAAATAATTCAAAGAAAGTAAACAACCCATACTTGGGTCCAAAATATGGTGCAGGAGTCCTGAAGCTCAGTGTACGTTGCTGTGTAATAGAGACTTCAGATGTGTGTTAGGCTGGGGTTTGGGGTGGGGAGAAAAGCCTTCACTCTGTGTGCACAGGAGGGCAGCCCCAGGGCAGGGAGGCACTGCCCTGAGAGTGCCACGGAGCCTTAGGAGCAGCTGGATTGTCCAAGCATTCTTCATTTCTCTGATAGATGTTTCACTAAAACACTGCTTAGGGCTCTTGAGAAATGCTGATAAGCCTCTTGCACCTGGATCAGATTCCGTGGGGAAATGATTCCCTGCTTGCATTGTCCCTCTGCTCCCAGTCCGGTGGGAACCGTGCAGTGTCAGTCCCTGCCAGGGACATGCGAGTTCTTGAGCTCAGTCATGCAAACAGCTCTTCTGCAGGCTGGGTGTGAGACTTTGACATTGACATGGTTCCCATTTTACAGTTCACTTTTGTATAGAAAGAGAAAACAGAAATTTGAAGGCAATTCTGCTAAGGAAGCCATTGTACAGGTAAGAAATGCACTCATTCTGTGAGTGAAGGAAGGGAAGAGCCCCCTTCTGAACCCATAACTAGTGCTTTAATTGTGTGGTCCCTCCTAGGTGACACGAGTATATTGCATTCAAAAGTGTCAGGCTGCTGCGGGTTTATAGCCCTTCGTGAAGAGTATAGGATGCCTGTAGGTGTTTCTGAAAATGTCTGGTAATTGGACCTTGGAGGAATTTTTTGCTGCTACTGGTTATTGAGTATGACACCTTAGCAATGTCTCCTTCAACAAAGATAAGAACAGAGCCCTCTGTGTGTGTAGTATTTCAAGACAAAAGCCACAGGTTGTTACCCTGAAATTGTTAGAGGTTTTTCCACTGAACAAGGCCTGTAGGTGTTGTGTTCTGAGCTGGCTGTTGAACAGACAGGAGATACCAGTTTTGTGAATTGAGCAGCCTGAGCAGGTGGAAGGTGTCCCTGTGTGTGGTGGGGAGTTGGGCTGATGATCTTTAAGGGTCCCTTCCAGCCCAAACCCTTCTATGATTGAGCAAAGCCATAGAAGACAAAAAAAGTCATAGAAGACAAAAATCAACGTGAAAAGTGTCACATCAGAGTCTGTGCTGCAAGGGCTGCATTGGAGGTGCTCTGTGCTGGGGCACAGTTGTAAACACACATGAAAAGAACAGGAGTTCCTGCACTGTCAGAATTGCCCTGTTCAGCTGCACGTTCTCCGTTACACCACTCTGCACATGATTGCTCCTGCAGGAACAAATCCTTCCCTGTGAGGGTGGGCAGGCCCTGGCACAGGTTCGCAGAGAAGCTGTGGCTGCCCCATCCCTTGAAAGTGTCCAAGGCCAGGTTGGACCCAGCCTGGAGCAACCTGGGATAGTGGAAGGTGTCCCTGCGAGACCTTAAAGCAAGCTCAGCTTTAAGGTCCTTTACAGGCCAAACTGTTCTGATTCTGTGAAATACTGGTTTTCTGCACAAATCTGGTGAAAAGTGCAAAGTCTTAAATGAGCCTGATGTGTTTTGCTATTTGAATTAGTTTAAAAATGCACTTAAGCTGATGAGTTGCATCTCTGTCAGTGCTCTAGATTTAACTTTATCTTTAACTGCTTTAAAGCAGTTAGAACATATTTAGGCTTAATAATTAAATTTCATGCCATATTAACTTTATTTTGACAAGATTTCTGTGAGAGATGGTTTGAGCACATTTTCCTGAATTTACTGAGCATTTTGTTGGATGTTTTATTTTTCTCTGTCACGATCTTTAAAAAATTCGTCTGTCTAGGAAAGACCATTACAAATCCTAAATTAGATTTTCTTCCCTTAGATTGCAAAGAACACATCACAGAAGATGCCAAACCAGAATCCATCAGTGACACAGCTGACCTGGCTCTGCCACCTGAAATGCCGATTTTAATTGATTTCCATGCTCTGAAAGATATCCTGGGGCCCCCCATGTATGACATGGAGGTAACATCCTCATTTGCTTCTGTTTGATGCTGTTTCTGGCTGATATGATTATTGCTATTGACTAAGTCTATACAATTTTACCAACTTCAAAGTTTGTTAATAACAGCACTGTATTTCTTTATGTTCCACAAAGTGTGTTTTCACCTAAAGAAGTTTTTCTTTTCTTTTCATTCAGGGTATGTAAATAACATAATGCCCTGACTTTTCTGTTGGCAAAGGTTCCTGCAGCAGTGCTGAAGAATGTGGTGGTGTTTTTTCAGTTTGAAACAATTTTGCTTTTGTTTGGGGGATGTTTGGTGGTCTTGGGAAAGAAGCCAAAAGTAGAACCCAGGAATCCTGTCTCTGCAGCAGCTGTGCTAAGGATTGTCCCTAATACCTCCTTAAAGCCAGGCAGCATTTTTGGTTATTAAAACCACTTCAGTTTGCACCAGAAGTTCTCAGACATTCTTTAGGTTAATGTGACTCTTAGCTATTAAAATGTTTTATGATCAGTCAGGCACCTCCAGCTCTGCTCCTCAGTAGGCATATTTCAGATTTTTTGCTTTCCCCCTTCTGTATTTTGCTCTGTTCTGTGGAAGTGCCATCAGTTAAAGTAGTTTGTTAGTTTGGGATTCTCATTTCACCAGTGATAGTGCAGTTGCTCTCTGTTTCTGAGAACTTCCCTCTTACAATTCTTTTCTCCTAAATCAGAGGACCAGACTTCCAGTGGAATTTGAAGAACAAAAAGGGGACAAGGTGATTGGGATAGCAGGAGAAAATGAATGATTGTTAAGGAATGAATTGGTTTTTAGACCTGAACTGAGGCTTTTGGATATGAAGATTATATCTTGGAAGAGGTTCTTAAGGAAGAGATAGAAATGAGGAAACAAACTGAAAGGAGACAGTGCCATTGATTGTGACAGAGGATGGTGATGAGAACTGCTGAACTAAGTTGTGATAAAAAGAGAGTTACTGAGAACCTTTTTCCAAAACTCCAAGGTTCAAAATCATCTTTACAGTCTGGCTTATACTGATTGGTAGATCTTTTATGTTTCATAGATATTTTTGCATTGAGTGTTAGCAGAGTACGAGTGGGAGGATGGGAGGCAAGGAAGATAAATGACCAACAGGCCACTGCCTGGTGACTCTGGGCTGAGTGCATTCACATGGGTTCTTTGGTGATTTTTTAATTTCAGAAATTAGAAGAATTTACTCTTTAGGCCAATGACTGAATTGTCAGCAACTTATATTTGTTCTTTCGAGGTCTCAGAAGCCTCTATACCCAACAGGAAGATCACACAAGTGTAAAAATTCAGTGCTAATATGGGACTTTTCTTAGGTGTTCTGCCTGGAGTCAGTTTTGTTTCTGGAGTTGATTATTCATTTAAATTTGGTAGTGTGGCTGTGTTGGAAAATAATTTCTGCTATTTTGTCTTTTTCTGTAGGATTAAGTAATGCAAGTAAAGTTTTTAAAGTGTGATTCTTAATTTCAAGTGTCCAAATACAGGAGTGCTAGGTGGGGATTTTCTTTTGTGGGTTTTTTGTTTATTTGTTGTGGGACCCACAATAGATGCCATAAATTTGCAGATCCGCATTTCATGGACCTGCTGGCCTGTATAAACTGAAATAAGACAGATTGAAGCTTGTGACTTCTGTATCGAAAGGTTTTCTTAACATTTCTGTATTTAGAAGGCAAATTTAGTGCATAAGTAGAAGTAGAGATGAATCCACACAGATCAATTTCCCAAGCAGCCCAGGATTTCTTTTCATGTACTATTTGCTGTATTTATTGAGTGAATGTTTTTCAGTACACACTTTGGTTTTTTCCATGTAAATTGCTCAGATAACAACATAACTCCTATTTTAAGGAATTTTCCCAACTAATGTGTTATTCCTTAGAATCTTCTCAAGTCCCCCCAAGGTTCTTTGGAGGAGCAGAGTTTCTGCTCTGGCAGGTGTCTGAGCTTGGCTGCTGTGGGTTCTGCTCTGTAGTCACAGGCTGGGTCTCCTCTTTGGTCTGGCCTGAGAGCTTCACCCTGGGCCTGCATTTTGCCATTTATCAGCAGCTGAAACAGACACACAATGGAGGCAGCCACTGTGTCAGTACCTGCATGAGGCTGAGCAAATGGAACTGAAAACATGATGTGACTCAATTGATCTGTTGTCCTTCAGGGAATTCCTGACCCAGGGATTCATCTTTCACCTTTCCAGGGCATTGCTTGGCATTGCTGCACAGCTCTCCCAGCAGGAAGATGTGACAGAGTATTCAGCTCCTACTTGCTGGATTAATTCATCACAAATAAATAATCTTATGTGTCTGCCTCCAGAACAAATGTTGGAATAAATCACATAGTGAGGCTTTGAAAGAATAATCTCAACAGTTTAAAGTGCAGAAGATTTAATGAAATGTTTCAGCACAGCACACTTTTGGGGGAAAGGGTTTCTAACATATCCAGTGGGTTTATAACGAACTATTTGTATTTTTGGCTTGGATTTTAGTTTGTGTTTTGGGGGATTTTTTAGCTTTATTTTTTCTTTTAACCTTTAATTCTGCTCGAGTAACAAAATATTATTGGTACCACAGGAAAGCCCATCAGGATTGGTTTATATCCTCATAATTTGAGTGAAGTTGAAGGGACAGAAGCTGTAGGTCAGGGAAATGGCCTATTCTAGGAAATGAAAGTGCAGATGCCATAAAAAAATGGCTCTGTATCATGGGACATGCACAATTCTAATCAGGGAAAAAAATTGGGGTGTCTTTCAGAAGCAAAACCTATCCAAAGCACAGGTTTAGATTGGCATTTTTATTTAAGAAATATCAGTCTTCTGGTGGTATTTCTGGGAAATCCTCCTCCCTCAGGGGGCAGCCACTGTTAATGTGCTTTGCCAGCAGTGATTTTCGAGGGAATGAATCAGAAGAGTAGAAAAAAAGTTGGTACAGTCAGGCTGGGAGAACCTGTGGAAGGGAAACAAACGTGCTAAAGGCCAGCAAGTGACTGAACTGGTTCTCATCTTCCCATTGTGAATCAGGGACTTAGCAGCTTCTTGTCCATTACACTGACTTGGTGTAGCTCCAAAACTGCAGATGATAACCTGAAATACTCTGAAATAAATGACTGTGCTGAATGCTAAGGCTTAAATTTTGCAGTGTTCAGGCAGCTGAAATGCATCTGACAATATGTTCATGTACTCAGGGTACAGCTAAGTCACAGCTGGTTTGGTCTCATCTACAAAAATTTTCAAACCCCAAGACTCCATGTAGGTCAGTGGCATCTTCATCATGTGACAGACGTCACCAGCCATCAGCTGACTTGAATGCTCATTTTTAATTGAGGCTGTTTAGAAAGCGTAAGAAAGGATTTATTCTAATTTAAATTCATCTGACTTTTGCTGAGAATAAATTATTCAGAGGTGCCAGGAGCGATTCAGTCTTGTGGGGCTCTCTGTAACACTTTGTGGGTGTCTCAGGAAGTCCAGTGTGCTTTCCTCTGAGTGTTGGGGGTTCTGTGGCTCTGGCTGTGTTTAGGGATTTCCAAGGGGCTTTTCTGCAGCCAGATCTCAAAGCTGCCAGGGCATATGCCACGTGTAAAGGCTCAGTAAAGGCTGAGATGAGGAGGTTGCAGCAGGGTGGTCCAGTCTCTCTCCAGGACAGCAGGAGAGGTTGCTTGGCTTTGGAGGCACTGGGTAATGCAAGGAACAATGGTCCAAAGGTGATCAACACCTACTGCACGGCCAGTTTCTCTTATCAGATCTCTACTGT
This sequence comes from Promerops cafer, assembly GCA_013398275.1. Taxonomy (NCBI): domain Eukaryota; kingdom Metazoa; phylum Chordata; class Aves; order Passeriformes; family Nectariniidae; genus Promerops; species Promerops cafer. The sequence continues at coordinate 352,968 of VZSE01012627.1, forward strand.
GAAAGTAGGAGGATGTACTAGTCTAGTCTGAGGATAGAGCCTGTGCTGAGTCTTTAGAACCATTTGGGTATTGATTTGTTGTCCCATTTGCTATGTTCTGCCCCTGAGCTCTCAAACAGTCTCTAAACTGTTTTCAATTGATCCAGAGTAAAGTCTAAAAAAACTGAAACAAAACCCCCAAATCAACAACCTTGTTGATGGCTGCTTTGGGCTGGGAGAGGGTGTGGACAGTTAATTTTGTTCATTACACCTGTAATGTTTGAATCCATGACAGTTTGCCAAAATAGCATTGTCTCCAGTGCAAAGGGGAATGTTCCAGCATTGTTAGATTTCAGTGTGACCAGGATGATCTGACTTTGTTAACCTGAGTTACTAAGCAGTTACTAAAATAATCAGAGTAAATCACCGTAACTAATAACACACAGGGAATGGATGTAGAAACTGATGTTAGCAGAAATGAAAATGCTTGGTGAGGTATCTTGGTACCAAAAAAGTGAAGCACACAGTTCTGTACAACTTCCTTAAATGCTAGAAAAAGAAAGAGCCTTCTTAGCTAAATCATGCTAATGAAAGCAAATGGCAGGATGTTGATGCCAGTGCACAGGTAAGGGAGAGCCCCAAGAGAACCAGGAGAAGGGGCTGTGTGGCTTCCTTGGCTTTGGCTGCCACTGTAGCTGCTGATTGCTTGGCTGCTTTTAACTCCTAAAGGGACTCTGTCAGGTGTCCCTTCTGCCTGGCCTGGGAACACATTCACATTTCTGCTGTTCCAAAGTGTTTGTAAATGTCTGCAGGGAACAACACTGGGGGCTTGGCTGGCCACAGCTCAGGCAGTGCCACCACCTTTAAAAAGGCTTTTAGGGAACACTGGGGAGCAAATCTGGCTTTGTCAAAGGAGTGACAGTCAGGGCAAACACACTCCAGCAGATGGGTTAAGTCACATAAACATTCAGTCAGGATTGACTGAATACTTGAAGTCCTTTGAGGAGAAAGATTCTTACGGTGTTTTTGGGGGCAGGGAAGGTTTAAGAATGACACGCCAAGATGTTTGCCATGGCCTTAAGCTAAGATACCACGTACAAATCCTGTTGTGTAATTAGTGTTTACACATATCCAGAACTACTGCTGCATTAAATAACAAATTAAAATATAAGAGATCAGGCACTTGGCTTAACTTTTGTGTTTCGATGGGTACAGCTGTTTCAAAGCCCGCTATTGAGTTGCTTTTGCGGTTTTTTTATCGCTGTTTCCTAAACCGCTTCCTGTGTTTCCCTTCAGGTGTCTGAGCGCCTCAACCAGCCCGGGGTGGCCATAGGCCTGGCCTGGACGCCCCTGGGAGGGGAGATCATGTTTGTGGAAGCGAGCCGGATGGACGGGGAGGGCCAGCTCACGCTGACGGGGCAGCTGGGGGACGTCATGAAGGAGTCGGCTCACCTGGCCATCAGCTGGCTGCGCAGCAATGCCAAGAGATACCAGCTCACCAACGGTGGGGCAGCAGGGACACTGCAGGGGATTGCAGCCCTGCAGCCTGGTGGTGGTACACGCTGAGTAACCCTGGGAGTTACTCCCCGTGGACATGTAACAGAGAAAGGGTTTCAGCCATCGGTGCTACCCTGAAGATGAGATCAGCTCCAGAGTGCCTTTGTGTAGTTCTTTCCCAGTTGCTGCCAAGCCAAGGTGGTTGTGGCCTGGCAGAACATGAGTTGTGTCTCCCTGCCCTAGCCTGGAAGGTTGTGGGCAGCCTCAGTACCAAGGTGCTTCTACTTGGTTGTTGCAGACACTGCCTCTGACTCATTTTTACACTCAAGCTTTCCAGCAGTATTTTCATGATGGAGACAGATGTGGAAGTCCGTAGCTTTTCTCTGACAGATTCTGTTAAAAGGTTTTTGTAGTCTAAGTTGCAGTATTTTGAGAATGTTGGGTTTGTATGGCAGCTGTGGAACTGCAGTGGAGTAGGGCTGTGGACAAGAACATTTTAACTACTTTTTTGTCTGAACCTCCCAGGACTTGTGGAAATGTGCTTTCTAGATTGATCATCTGCTGATCAGGCACATAATTGACCAGTATGTCACTACTTGTGGAAATTTAGATAGCTTAAAAACTAAAATGGAATTAATGTATGAAATGCTGCAGGCATTACCTGTGTCCATGTTTACCTCTCTGGTTTACAGTCCATGTACTGCATTACAGGTGAAAGGACATAAATAACAGTTTCACTTTATTATAATTGTGAGTTTCTGTGGAGTCTTCTCTGAACATTGATGTTGATGGTTTGGGACATAAAAATTCTATATAGAAATTCCTTGGTTTCCACATTAATCCCTACTCTAAGTTTCCCAACGCATGCAAATGCCAAGCTTATTGGTTATCATGTTACAGTTTTTTCTAGGAATCTGGATGTAGGAAAGCTCACTGGGATTTCTCTTTGTTGTTTTTTCCTAGGGCCTCTGCAATATTGTGTTGTTCTTTTCAGTCTACTGTTAATAGTGCCAAGGCTGTTAATTCTTGGTGGGCTTTTAGAATAAAGACCAGGAACAATATGGGTTTAGATTTTTAACATTCAAACCATTCTTTTTTTTCCTTAAGCTTCTGGAAGTTTTGATCTCCTTGACAACACTGACATCCATCTGCACTTCCCAGCTGGAGCTGTCACAAAAGATGGACCATCTGCTGGTGTTACCATAGTAACCTGCCTTGCTTCACTCTTCAGTGGGCGGCTGGTGTGCTCAGATGTAGCCATGACTGGAGAAATTACACTAAGAGGCCTTGTTCTTCCAGTAAGCATCACTGGAGAAAAGAGCTAAGTTGTATTAATTCTCCTGATTTTGGATATGAAATCTCTTTATAGCCACTTAGAAAAAAGTGGATCCAGAGCCTTGCTGGATCATTCCTCAGCATCAATGCAGTCTCTGCTGGCGCTGTAGGAAGAGGCCAGGCTGCTGCAGCACTGCCCCACTCCTCTGCTTTGCCTTTCAAGCTAAAGCCAGCCTTGATGTGGCTTTTTGGGAAAATACATTAAAATGTCTACTTGGGAAGGAAACCTCAAAGTCTTAAAATGCAAGATGGCTCTAAAGTCTGCACTCCAGTTTCTGAACATGCTTCCTCAGATTGTTGGTACAGAACTACTTCTGGTGTCCTTGAAAAGTTGTGTCTTAAAGCTCTCACAGTAACTGCACACAGGTTAATCCTGAATCCAGGGAGCTACTTTTAGGTTTCTCTTAAATGTTGGTCCTTGGATGTAGCTCAGCCAAATGGGGTTTCCATAAAGCTTTGTCAAAGCATGAAGGCAAAGGTGGTGTTCAGACAAAACAGAGTTTAAAGTGTCAGTGGAGCCTGGCACAGGTGCTGAAGCCGATATGGCAGTTATCATCTCATACCAAATGATGGGCAGAAGGAGGATGAAGCTGGAAATCAGGGACAGGCTTTTGTTTCCTGCAGAGGAGACAGAACCAGAGGGGCCATGGTAGGCAGTGGCCTGAGAGGCTCTGGGGGCAGAGACTGACAGGACAGGCCATTGTCCAGGGTTCTGCAGCATCCTGCAGTGCCTCTGGTGGGAGCCAGCTTAGCCCTGCAGCCAGCCTGTCCTGACTGTGCCTGCTGCTAGAGCTATGTGCAGAGATAAGGTATCTGTAAATATTAAACCACGTTTTCCTCCTTCCTCAAGGTAGTCTGGAATCTTGCTGTTACCAGTGACTGAATTCCCAGGGCTGTGCCAGGGGCTGCCCTTGCTGCTGAGTGTGCAGCACTGCTCAGACCCACGGGTCACGTGAGGATCACGGTTCACTCCTGCCCCGTATCACAGCAGCCCAGGGTTTGCCCTTTGGACTGGAATACAGGCCCTTCCTCTCCTCTAAAGCATTGTAAATTTACAAGTTTCTGCTCTAAGATGGTCTTTAGGAATGGAAAGGAGTTTGGGGGGAAGAAGCTGCAGCTGTTAAGAAAAACTAATTTAGCCCCTGTTTACATCTCATTAGCAGTGCCTCTCCACTCCTGAAACACAGGTTTGCTTTGCTGTGCATATTTTGTTGTACAGCTCAAGTTATTTTTCATGGGACATTGCTTCCTTTGGACTCTTTTCCCCCTAAATCTAACACTGCCTTTATCTGAAAAATCTTCTGTTCTAATGCAGGCGCAGGATTTCAGCACGTGATATTAAAAAAATGGAGTGAAGGCCAATTTTTTAAAAGAAATTCCTGAAGGGCAATGACTTTTCCACTATTGATTCTCTTGTACCTGCACTCGTAAATTTATTTTTCTCTCGTTATTAGCTGTTACAGAAAGAATACTGTAGCATATTAACATATTTCCCTCGTTAAGCACATGATGAGCTACAACTCTGACTGCATTTTTAATTGCTTTCCTAAATGACTGAGGGAGGCAAAACCTTTCACCAAAATTTAACTCCTGATGTGATGTTACAAAAACTATTCTATTAGATTAGTTCATTGTTTTTATACATGTATTTTTTCTCCTTCTTAGGTTGGGGGAATTAAAGACAAAGTGCTGGCAGCACACCGAGCTGGACTGAAGAGAATTATCATTCCTCAAAGAAATGAGAAAGATCTGGAGGAGATCGCAGCGCCCGTGCGGCAGGACCTGACCTTCGTGCTGGCCGGGTGCCTGGACGAGGTGCTGAACGCAGCCTTCGATGGCGGCTTCGCAGTCAAGGCCAGGCTTGAGCACTTGAATAGCAAACTTTAGAGGCAGGCTGAGGTTACCTCTCTCTCCAGTTCCATAGTTCTTGATCTCTTTCAGCTACGTTTAGGTATCAGGTACAGCTGTGAGCTAAATGAGATTGTTTGAATGGGGGTGTCAGTGCCATCAAAAGGAAGATGTTGCTGCTGCAGTTACCAACCTGAAACTGCACTTTACAGGCATTTGCTGCTTTTTATCAGCAAAGAATCTCGAATCTCATTTCCTGATGGATTTGAGCATGAGAAAGAATGCCTTAGCCTGTCTGGCACCTATGAAGCTACATGGCAGCAGCTGGTCACATCCATAAAGAGGGAATAATGTGCAGCAGGAGAGGCTCATAGGTGGGGTTGTTACAAAAAGCAAATTGATTTAGTGCAAGTTTAGCTACTTACAAAATATCTGTAATAATAATGAATAATAATGTGCTAAGGAGCAGCAGTATCTGGGGGAAATAAGGTTTTTAAAATCTAAAAAAATATGCTTAAGGCATCTGAAGAGAAGCACTATGGCCTAATAAATGAAGTTAGGAAGTTCTTTCAGCACTTGGTTCTAGTCTGTAGCAAGTCCACTGCACACACCATTTTTCAAATGCAGGAAGCAATGCCAGAACTGAAACATAGGAATTGTGCAGGAAGGAGAGAACACGTGGGTTCCCATCTGCACAGCTGTCCCTGCAGCAGCAGTGGGGTGGAGTCTGCTTGAGGCCTTAATGAAAAAACCCAGTAATGTTTTGGAGGGATAGAGTGTGTGTCCTTCATTCCTACCCACTACAAACCCACTTGGTCCTGGGATGCCTGTGGTTGGAGGTTCACCTATGGAAATTAAATCCATTTGAACAGTGCCAAGAAAATTCTGAATCATTATTCACTGTGAATAATGTAAGGTTCAAGAAGTCTGGCAGCCTCCCTGTCCTTTGATAGCTCTGTCTCTTACCTCCCCTTGAACTTCAGTGAGCACTTCAGTCTGTGACCTGGGCCTTTGGCATTGTTTATTCCAGGGTCAGCCCCACAAGCAAATGCTGGATGTTGTTACATCCTTCTCTTGTTCGCTGGTTCTGAAACACAAACTGTACCAGTGACAAGAGCCTGTTCTAGAAGCTGCCTAAAAACCAAAAGTAAAGAGTTTGCTTTGCTTTCATTTTCATAGATAAAGCTGATTTATCTGGAATGTAACAGCACTGATAGTAATCAATTCAGTGGGAATTTCAGCACCTATTTTACAAAAGATTTTACAACTTTGACGAAAGACTTAATCTAATAAAATTATAAAAGTAAAACCTGCTTCTGTGTCAGTATTTTAAGAGCTCCACTCTTAGTCACTCACAAGCCAAGTTCCAAGCCTACGGACAACAGCCCCAGTCTCAGAATAAGTTCTGCCTCATGAGAAATGTGCAGGGAAGAAGTGCAAAGAAACTTCCCCCTGGGTAAAACACCAGCCTGGTAGCTTGGTGCTGCTGCTTTGCTTTTGATCAAATCAGGAGGGAAAAATCCTCCACCAAACAATAAACAATCCTGCATTACTCTGCACTGTGAGAGCACAGACATGCTCCGAATTCCAGCTTAGTCTGTTTACACATGGATAAAACAAACCTGCATTTTTTTAGAAAAGAACAAGGACTACTAAAAAAAAGTTTCCAGAATGGCAAAACAGGGACCTGCTCCCCAGAAAGTTAAAGGATGACTTTCAGTCTGACACATCACTCAAATTCCTAAGTATTGTCCCCATGGACTCCACCTGAAGGTGGGGGGTTTAATGCCACTTTGAAGATAATGCCAGGCATTTACTGCCAGCTTTTCCTGTCCCTGCTGCCAATGCTGAGGAGGTTCTGTTACCGTGTTGAGATTTTTTTTTAAACAAACATAAGCATTACCCCTTATAGCAGACACTACAGCCACACTTCGGTGCCTTTTGTTTTGCTTTCACTGAGCACAGTAATCCTGTGTAGCAGTGAGGCAGAGCAGTGCAGAACTTCTGAAGGGATGTCAATACCCTGGGCAGCATCTGCTTAGGAACACTTAGATGGACCAGAGATTAAACTTGTGTCCCTCAGAAAAACACCCCAAAATAGCTGAAGCTTAGCAAAAGTAAAAGCAGTGGTAGCTCCGTTCCTCTAGCCACACTATAAACTGCTACAGATAGTAACTATCCCACTAGAACAATTCCTGCTTTAATCACAGCAGCTTGGAAAAGATTCTGGATAAAACAACAGGACAGGCAGCAATACAAAACCATTCACCTGCTTTAATTTTAAAGCACTACTGCAAACAAGAACTAGCAGGAACTGTCACAACAGAATGAAAATATTTACATCCACATTTGTCAAACATCTTAAGGCCTTTTTTTTAAAGGGCAATGAAAAACCATGGAGGTAGTGCTAGCAGACAAATGCAAGATCTACTGCGTTTCATCTTTTAGAGACAAATTTGAATACTCCTTCCTAATACAGCAAGGTAAAACAGCACTTTCTAAAATAAACAGCTAATGTTAAGACAATGCCAGGCTTTAATACACCATTTATTTTAGATAAGGTAGTAAACTGTACAGATTTCTAGTATGGTTTCTTTTTTCATATATAACAGTGTAGTTGACTTACCAGATCCTCACACTCTTTAGGCTTTTAATACTTTTGAGGATCTGGGCCTAAGGGTAATTTCATAATTCCATCTGATGATGGCTATTAAAGGTTTTCTACAATTATTTAACACCAAATGGAGCAATACTAATTTACATTACAGTAAGTCAGCATACAGTAGTTATGCTATAGCTCTTGCCTTCTGTGAAACATGCACCAACCTGTCTGAGCACAGCAGGCAGCTTCTGAAGCTCATGGCAAAGGCCATTGCTGAAGGCCCCTTTCCAGAGCACAGCCAGCCCTGACCTTCAGCCCACTGTACCTAAATCAAATCACTGCAGCTCAGCACAAAGGTTCAGGAGTGACAGTGCTCATGGGGACACAGCCCCAGCCGAACCCTCCCCAACATAACAGCAGTGACCAGCCCTGCCCAGCCCCGGCCTCTCAGGGCAGGGTCAGAGGGGCCACACAGGCTCTCCACCACGTTCCCTTACCACAACCAGAGCTGGAATGGCCAGCCCAGCCAGGCAGGCACCGGGCAGCAAGGGAGATGTGGACTTCTCCAAAAAGAGCATCTAGCCAACTTTCTGTTAAAGACAAACTGGAGGTAAATGTAGACAAAAGCTTAATTAGGTGAGAATAATTACCGAATTTAGAAAACTGCAGTTGGCTGTATATTCAAAAGGAAAAAAATGCTAGATTGCAGGAGGTTTGGAAGCATTTATCTACTGTCACAAGATACATCTTTTAAATTACATTTGTGCACAGTTCAACAGTCTTAAGTATCAAATTTTCAGAGTGAAACTTTTACTACATGAAGCCAACTATTTCTGTAGTATTTTATTAATCCAACCCAATGGATTTTATGTTCCTTACCTGTTGAACTACTTACCTCATCATGCATCAAAAATAGTAAGAGCAAGAGTTGTCTTAACAGATCAACTTCTCATAAGAAAGTTAAGACAGTGCACAGTAAATAAACTGTATTTTAATGTGTTACAAAAGTAGTCAACAGCCAGACCAGCTCCCCGACATATCCGCTACCACTCGGTTTGACAAAGATTTCCTTCCTGCTCGAGGTGGAACAGCTTTTCCCCTGCTCTCGTCTGTGTCTGTTTTGTAACACAAATCCCGTTTACATTCGTGGTTCAGGTTTGCACATACAGGCAGTCTGCATAAAGCCCAGTATCCTTCCAAAGCCTTTAGGGCTGGTCAGTCACACCTGGAAGAGATTTATCTGCATTGTCATGTGGATCATGTCACCAAAATGAGATACAAAAGTCAGTTCCAGACAGTTGCTTTAGTAACAACCAAAAGACATGAAGACAAGAAACTGAGCAAGAGCATCAATGTGTCAAACTTTGAGCTAAAGCAAAAAGCAGAACTTGGCTGTGTTTTTTTCATTTGCCAGGTAATCTTTTAATGACAAATATAAAAAGACTGAAAACATCTCACTCTGACTGCCTTTTTTTTTTTTAGACAAATGGTCTGCTTTTATAATTACAAATATTGTGTAATACAATACTTTCTTTGTACTGCAAACCAACAAATACAAGGATGCAATCAATTCTCTAAGCATCTCTAAATTTGAAATGTGGATTACTATTTTTTTTAAATTCGGACAGTTCTTAATAATTGTTTCATTTTTGTCAGAAGATAACTCAAAGTACAACAACATCTAGACCTGTTTTTAAAGGAGCTGTCTTTCCTGACACATCTTTGAACATAAGCACTCCTTTCGAGTTCAGTACATTCACAAATAGCTCAATTAAGAACAGTATCACCAATGAATTGACTACTGGAAAGAGACAAAATTTACCAAACATACAGAAATATAAGTTTTACCATAGCAATTATGCATATCAAAAGATGACACCTGTAATTAATCTTAAAAAGATACAAAAAAGAGAAAAACCTGAATTACAGAAAAGAAAGTCATATTTATTTAATGAAAAACTAGAAGTTAATAAAAATTAGCAAATACACAAAAAATATACACAAACAGCAGCAATACTATGTAGTGACTTACAAAGGGGGGGTGGGGAGGAGGAGGGGAAGCAGCGGCCAGAGACCAGACCGCTCAACATGGCTTGTCAGTCAAAGGGGGAGGAAAAAAACACAAACAAAAACACGAAACAGTATCCTTTTCAACAGTACAATCAATCTACAAACAAGTTTTTAGAATTATTTTACAACATTTCCTGTAGAATCAATTCTTAATACAAAAGATGCCCATTTTGGGTGTATATATATTTTCAGTGGTTTACTGTTGACTTATTTTAAATATATTAGTTACTACATGCAACTGCTTCCTGTAATTTAACAGCCTTTCCTTTTATTTACCTTCATTTATGTCTACCCTCCTTCTACCAAATAATTTGTCTGACAGTCAAAGATGGTTACCCTATTTCTGCTAAATTAAATGCAACGGTTTTAAACACTGGCCTGAAGAGGTTTGATTGCCATTTCAACACATGGATATAGTTACGTTGATGCCTAAATTGCCATTTTCTGCAAAGAGCTGTGCAATGCTGGTGTCAAAGACTAGACAGTCACTATTCATAATGGCTGTTGCAATTCCCTCATGAATGGATCGAGGAGTTGCTTCCCAAGTCAATCGCCGCCTATGCCCGTTTAGCTCGAGTCGATAAGCAAAGTTTTCTGCTTGCTTGCGTGTTCCTATCAGCTGTACAATTGCAAAGAACTGCTGGTGACCATCATACTTTTCCTGTTTCTCCAACACTAGCATGAAATGAAAGCCAAAACAAGACTGCATCATAACCCAGTCAACAGCACCAGGAAGATTAATGTCCGTGGCCAGGAACACTATATCTTCTCCCTGCAGCGTTGTAATTGACTTATGCTGATGCATCAGGTGCGGCATTACAGCATCCAGAGAGCCTTGCCATTTACACGAAGCACCGGGACAGGGACAGGAGTAAGGCCTAAACTCACACAGCTCCTCGTGGTCTGCTTTTTCTGTGTGTGGCAAAGTTATCTCGCAGCCGGAAGAGGCGTATTTACACGGGAATAGTACGGAATTGGCAACTTTCTCCATAGCCAGGTTACGGATGGAGCCCAGCGGGCCTCGGCAAGTGGGGCAGCACGTGAGTTTGGGGCGACAGTTGCTACAGACCAGATGGCCACTCTGACACTGCAGGATCGGTGGCAGCACATAGTCAAAGCACACGGGACACTCGAAGAGACTGGCCAAGTCATTGTTGGAAGCTGTGGTGCCTGTCAGCGCGGGCACCCTCTGCGATGGCGTGCACTTGGAGGTACCTGTGGGTAGTGCTGTAGCGGTCTGACGGCTCATTTCTGCAACAGAACAGAGAAGAGACAATTCAGATCTAACCACACTCCACTGCTGCTGCATACAGCATTTCCTGACTCACAAAGAAGCTTCAAGAGACAATAACATACAAACTGTATATATGGTACGTGTAGATCAGTTGTACACATATGGTACAGACACTTGCATGACACGGAAACTGAACAAGTGAAAAGTTCTGCTCATTGTTTTGAAGTGGCATTTACCTACTGGAAGGTGCAAAAGGAAGAATAAAAGACAGGCTAAAAATAAGAAGTTTGTTATTGTTGGTTTGTCTTTTTAGTATTGCATTTATGAAATGCTTCACCCAGATCACTTGTGTGTATCAACTCTGTGTATGGAACAACTCTAAGCTGCTGTGTAAGAGAAACTCATAAGGGCATGAGGCATTTTTGATGAAAAAAAACTATCTTCTGGATGTGACCTTCTCAATAATCATGTTTACAATGTAATTTATTTTTAAAAAGTTGAAAAAAATAGCTCAGACAACTCCTACCCTGCTTTTTTCCCAGGATAGGACACTGACTCTTCATTTTCATTACTCTGTTACTGAGGCCCATGGCTTGTAAAGCACAGCCCCTGCTTCAGCTTCCTTAACTAAACCATTTTATGAGGATATCAGAAAAAAAAGGCCAAAGCAATTACTTTAATTTCCTGAATAAGACTAACAATTCAAACTTCACTTGGTAGATTTTAGAATTCATTTTACCATGTAAATACTCAGGCATTTGCAGTCCCTTGGAAAGGCCCTCTTGATGAAGTTCTATGTTCAGTGGAGCTCCCACTGAAGTTCTGTCCTCTCCAATGTCCCCAGACAAAGGTGACAGCTGTCGGACCAAACAGCTTGCTTGAGCATTCCACAGATGCAGAACAAGTACCAACCACATTTCTTAACCTGTTATGTTTTCCTGCACTCCTAACTCTCCTCCTTGTGGAAAAGGAATTACTAGCACTATCTGAAACAATAAACAGTTTTTAAAAAATAAACCATACCTTTGTAGGTAAAGGGCAATTAAATAAAAGGCTATCCAAAATTGGCTTCTGTTACACAGTACAATTCTCAGCCACCCTAAGTGCCTCTCTGCGAGTACAACCAGCTCTGGATCTGTCACGTACGTATAAAGCTCTCAAAATAAACCTCATCTTTAATCTCCTTGCTATTTGACATGGGAATATTAGGCAATAGGCAAGCTTCCCATATTTAGCATCATTTCACCCACAAACTTACTCATACTTGGACCAGACAGCTCAGAGCAGCATACTGTGCATGCTTTTGCAAGACATGCACTGTTCAGGGCACAAAGCAGAGGAACTGAGATTCCTACTTGCAAAATGACTTAGTCCTTGACATTTAAAAAGTAATGAGAGACAGACAAGTCCAAATTCCTCTACAGAAGTAGCTCTCCCCAGAGCTAGAAAAGTATGAGTGTCTAAGATTCGATACTCAGTCACTGATTTTATGAGTCTCAAAAGTCCACTGACAGCATCTTCTCAACCCACCAAACTCTCTTCCTCCATCTCGGGCTTGGTGGTCTAGAAATACCCAATTCCCATCCTTGGGAAAAACACCCATGCAGCAGTTTTCAGTGCTGGGCCATAACTGATCCTGTAGACATATGACAAGAATGTTTGTGTCTTTTGGCTGTATTTTCCCACTGTGAGGCATTCGAGCTTAGATGAGAAGTTTAGGATGTCTGTGACAAATCAAGCATGTGTCCTGGGAAAGTGATGCTGCACCAGCGAGGGGACTGGAGCAGCAAGGCCTCTGCTCTGCAGAGCAAGCACTGCTCCGTGTCCCCAGCAGCTGCAGGTGGGGGGCACCCTGCAGCTCTGTGCTCCAGACCAAACCATCGGACACGGGAGAACCAATGCTGATCACACTGTTTGCACGGGAAGAGCTTAGAAATAACAAGCATATTCATACGTAAAATTCTGGAGGTGTTTCCTTTCAAATATTGCAAACACACACATTTCAGAAAAGTCTGTGTGTGCTTCCTCTTGCCTGACCCTGTATGTCCTGATCCAGGGATCCCCCGTAACCTGCTGATAACGCTGCTGGAAACCACTGCGTCAGACCAGTTCCCTGGGCAGCCTGACAAGCTGGGTGAGCTCTGCTGTCTTTAATTACACCTCACTGAGCCCATGCAACAGTTAAATGAAACAACCTACAAACTTCGTGAAAGACCTTGTGCACAGATGCACTTCCCACTTGAGCTTTCGAAGGTAGGGAAGCACTGGAGAACAGAACTGTGTTACCAGCGCTCCTGCGCGAGCAGCCTTCACACACACCTTCCACAACACTCACAGGAGCAGAGAATGGAAACGAGCAGCAATCTCTGAACCAGGCCACTGAGATTACCATGCAGGAAAGACACTGGATAAGGCTATAAACTGTAATTTACCAAGCCTAAACCTGCCCAAAGCCTACATTTTCTTCACGCTTGTTAACACGAAGATGAATAATACATCTTTTATGGCTATCTCAAAAGTTAATCACAAGTAAAAGTTTTAACAGTGGAATACATTTAACCCATCGAACTATGAAAGCCATACAATTAAAAACGAAGGAAAAACAACTACAGAACTAGACATGAAGTTTAAAGATATTTTTAGTTAGAAACCCCTTACTACAGGTAAAAACACCTATATGCAATATTTGCTATTTCATTATCTTTATTTGCACACACTAGGAGCAAGTTTCTAAGCAACAGTGACAAACTAAGGAACACTAAGGTGTCATTTTCAAGAGCATTAGGTCCTTTAACTCCAATTATCAAAAAGGCTGTACATATTCAAAAAAATTTACCCAACGGTTAGAGTGGAAAGGGGGAAATGCATCCTAAGAGTTCCTAGATCTAAATCAAGAAAAGCTGCTCTTGGTAACATCAGAACGCACCGACCTGTTGCTAAAAGCATTCTCGACACTGTTCTGGGAAAGGTGACGTGCACAGGCTACCGAGACCTGCCGTGGGACACAAAAGCTCCTACAAGCCAAGCTTTAAATACTGCGCATAAGGCAATTTAAACGGCGCTACCTTTCCCCTTGCAGGTTTTACTCCCCGGCAAGCACGCAGACCAGACGCCCTTCCAGGAATGCGGCCCGCTGGAGGCAGATCTGCCCGTCATGGGGCGCGGAGGAGCTCATGGCGTGTCCGCGCAGCACAGATGGGCTCGGGGCGCGGGCCGGGCAGTGACCGCGGCGAAAGCTCCCGCGACCCCCGGCGGGCCCCGCGCCGCGCCCGGATGTCACCGCCCCGGGCGGGGCCCACCGTCCCCATGTGCGNGGCCCCGCCCCTCATGGGACCGGGATCCGGCGCCTCCGGCCCGGCCCAGCCGCCCCACGCGTCCCCAGGGCCGCCCGCCCGCTCCGCACACGCAGCTCCCCCCGCATGCCCGCACGGACGAGCGGCCGGCCGTGCCTCGCACGTGCGCACAGAGAAAGCCCTCCGCTTGCCCCGAAATAGCCGCTTTGAAAAAGCTACAGCTGCCATTCAAAACTCTTCCGAGACATGAAAATCACTTCCTCCTATTTCAAGGATATTCCTCAGATGAGCATTTTTCACTGTGGATCGGTAAAGTCCTATTCAACAGAAATTTTCTCCATTTCTATAAATATTATTCAATTAAGCAAAAGCACAATTTCAAGGAAAAGAAATGACCAACAGAGCTAGAACAATGTAGCGTACTGATTATCTACTTGGACTATTAAAAAAAATCAGAACAGTTAAAAGGATAAAGCAGTTGGAAAGCAAGTCAGCACATTTGCATGATGCACACACTTTCCTCCGAAAAGCTTAGACATTGTGGAATGCTAGTGTAATGATGGTAAGATTATGGAAGTACAAGTTTCAGTGGAGGCAAAAGAACAAACACTGAGATAAACTGTTGTAGTCACATAAAAAGTAAGGCTACAATATCTGAGTAAAGAAAATTATCTTTAAAAACGCTTTCCTACTATTTGAAATCCAAGTCCTTTTCAAGAAGACTTGTATCAGCACTGTAATACCTGCAAATAATGCCCAACTGCTATAAAAACCACCCCTGCCCACTCGATACAAGGCTTCCTTCAGTCTCACCCGCAAACGTGCAATATACAGCATCCAACCAGGTAAGAGTCAAGAAAGTTTACAAGCAGAACAAAGAAGCTGAAGAAAAATTCCACAGAGAAAGCCTGAGGTGTGTGAAGCATGCCCTAGGCTCCCCCTTGCGTGGCAGTGTCCCCAGAGCACACCCACGGGCCCCCGGACAGGTTACAGCTGCTGCTGCCCCTGTGCTTTGATGCACTCAGGAGGCTGCACAGTGCCTCGGGGACAAAGCCTTGGGACCTGGACAAAGAACCAAAGTACTGTGGGAATGGGAAGGCACAACCAAACCACTGGTTAATAAAAAGCTCTGCTAAGGCACAGGTGGAAGCAAGTAGTTTGAAGAAGTTGAAAAAGATGGTGTGCCTCATGTGCCAGGGAATTAACAACGGTAAATAGGACTAGACTGATACTCTTCCAGCTTCTCACCTTACCAAGGTGTTAGCTCCAGACACATTCTAGAAATCACATTTGTGCTTCACTATACAGGGCACCTTTGACAAATTCAACTTAGCATCATCCACTTCTCTCATATCAAATAGCACATCTCTCATATCCTCACCCATGTCAAACAGATTAGACTTGAATTTAGCATTTTAGTTTGCTTTTGAAAGGGTAACTGAGTATTAATTTGGGAAAAAAACTACACAGAAGCTCTGTATAGTCATCTTAATGGTTGGAAGGGGAAAAGTCTCATATAAGAGTAATAAAAGGACAGAAAAAATTATTTATCACAATTGTCTGTATGTGATGCAATAACATATTATTTTCTATAACATTTCAAAACTGAGTTCAGGAACTCCCATTCAAAATGCACTCAATGCACTACAGCCACCAACAAAGTAATGGAAAATCTTTCAACTTTTTCAACTGTACAATCATATTTAAGAATAAGACTTTTATACACAGTACTATTAGAGAGCACTGGAAATGAGAACAGGATGAAGTTGTGAAGACCACTGACAAGTTACTTTTTCAAGATGTGACACAAGCCAAAGGATGTCAAAACCCAAAAGCTAAATGAAAGGTTGAAAACACTCATTAAACATAAAATATATCAGAGAAAAGCTTGGCAATATTTTTGAAGAAACTAGTATTTTTAGTTTTATTTCATTTAAAAGTCAATTTAGGGCCCAAGGTTTTGTCTTTTGCAGTCTATCAGTTTGTCTTTCCCAGCTCTCCAGAGACGTTGGATCCCAAGGGCCTGGCACGGTTAGGATCAAATGCAGGCCTGGACAGACGTGCACCCCTGCTCAGACACAGCCTCTCGACCCGCTGGCCTACTTCAGAATTTTTACAAGACAGTTCATGACATAAATTATTAATCAACTATATAATACAATTTAGTCTCTATACACTCTGGTTTTGACTAATGAATTAGGGTTTTTTCAATCCTTCCAGACACACTTTTCTTTGTTACCCTTAACTATGCTATTTGTTATTTCAGACACCTCAGGGCTTTGCTTTTCCTGCATAATAAGCAAAAGCTAAATTAATCCAATGTAACAGAATATTATAAAATGAGACCAAAATAAATATACAAAATTGAGTCAAGAACCTTGATGATTTCCTTTGCCAAAATGTCATCTGTCCAGTTCATCTCTTTTCATACATTATTAAAGCATTTCCCGCTACCTTGCAGTGACCCACTCTGTCTGAAATGCAGGTAGCTTTTTTCTTGCACCTCAAGACATTCCCTACCAACCCCGTTTTCCAGCCACCAGGAAGGGAAATCCCAATAGATTTATATAACCATGGAATTGTCTTCATGGCCACCACTGCAGTGAGCCCCCAGCTGCTGATGCCCCATGCTTCCGATGTGTCCCACACGTGTTCCCTTGTACCCCACACGATCCCCAATGGAGCCATGGCAGTGCCCATCCAGACCTTCTCCAAGCTCAGCACACCCCAGGTGGCAGATGCAGACACAAACACAGCCATGGAAACACCAACAGCATTGTTACACCCACCAAATTATTCTAACCCAATGCAAAAGCTTGACTTTGGTCAGTGCTGTTTGACTTCTGCCTCATCACTGTCACTCACTATTTCTCCTGTGGAGATATGCTGGAATATTCAACATCAGCCCAGGAGAGGTTTTTCCCTAGCTGTTAAAAGATTTTCTTTCCAGCAACTTTACAAGGTAAAGACCAGGAAGGAACAGTATCTTGTAGAAGACATACAATGACCACATCAAAATCACATTAGTAACCAACTCTATGACTGAAATGTTCAATTTTAAATGCAACAAAGAACTTCATCAATTCCAACAAGTGAATAACCTGTTCTCCACTCAAAGAGAACTTCAGCATCCACCTTTGCACAGAATACTGGAGCCCATGCTGCTATGGTACTCCAACCTTGTGAAGGAAGACAAGCTGAGGAACAAAGCTCTGCAAAAAACCCTGATAAACCCCCAAATTTCATTCTGAAGGAAAACTAAAAATGTCTGATCAATAGCCAAAACCTGAGTTTGGACCACTCACTCTACACTCTATAGGTGGAGAACATGCCAGCTTTCACACCTTACATGTGGAATTAAAT
The DNA here is from genome assembly GCA_013398275.1 of Promerops cafer. Lineage (NCBI taxonomy): Eukaryota > Metazoa > Chordata > Aves > Passeriformes > Nectariniidae > Promerops > Promerops cafer. The sequence continues at coordinate 370,189 of VZSE01012627.1, forward strand.
AAAAAAGCAGGCTTCCTAGTAAATTCAGACTCCCTACAAATCATAAAGCAAAACAGGACATTTATCTCTCCTGTTTTTTGAGCTTGGAAGGAAAGGAAGGAGGACAGAAAGCAAAAGCTACAGGAGCGATCAAAGAAATTCCTGAAAATTTAAGCTATACTAAAACCAACTAATCAAATGCCACTGTGAAAAAAGAAAATGCAGAAATATATTAAATAAATTTCTATAAGCAACAAAATAAAAATTATTGATATTTGGTAATCTAATGTAAAGAAAGGGAGTTAAGCCACAAACTAGCTAGTGAAACTACATACAGCTAAACAAAAATACAGGGAACAGCCACTCTTTAAATACAAATCAAAACCAAGCACTTGCATTAAAAAGATTGTGGACCACTTCCACATTGGACTTGACCATGTTTTTCCGTTTTAAAAACAATCCAGTAACTTGTCTTGCTGTGACACTGCCAAATCCCACATAGCAGAGGTGTGAAGATGGTGATAGAGAAACACTGCTCCAGGCTGTATCCTGCACACTCCTGCACTGCACCCGGTGGTGCTCTGACAAGAGCCTTCTCTTCCCTCCTTCCCCAGCTCTGCATCCCCAGTGCCAGGATCAGCAGGCAGCCAATGGCCAGAGCCCTCCTTGCCAAAGGACACCCAGAGCTGCCCCCAACATGGACCCTGCAGCACCATAAACCATGGGATGGACCCAATCTGGCACCTGTGCCCCAGGAGCCTTCTGAGAAACCCAACAGAGCGAGCCTGTCTGCAGCCTGAACACTGCGCACCGGTCTCAAAATTGAGATGGCAGAAACCATAGAATCTAAGAAAATAAAGAAAACTTCATATGAAAATACAGATAACTCTATGCAAACTAAGTAACAGGGAAAAGATTTTTATTTTATTTTTAGTAGTATCTAGTTTCTGTTCACTGTGCACAGAGCACACTGAATTGAGCTGTATCAGAATCATCCTTCAACAATTCAGCCCAGTAGTATCTACAAACAGAGGGAGACAGCTACCTTTTTAAAAGTTCTGAACATACAATGCTGCAATAAAAAGTAAGACAGGCATAGAGAAGGATCAGCTACAGAGTGAACTAGTAAGAGCAGCAGAAAAGAGAAAAGCAAGGTATTTTTCATGCTCTAACACATACTGCCATTCAGAAGTCTCTAAACAGGAAGCACTCAATTGTTCTACAAGGCATCATAGATGGGCTCTGTATACAATTACACTCTAATAGAATTTTTTCAAAAAGGAAAGAAGAAAAGAATAACCAACCCCCTTGGTAAACATTAATAGCAAATCCTACCATGTGTGACAATTTGGGGGCTGAGTTTCTTTCCTCAGTCTGATTTTGCAAAGCCTATACTCTTCAGTGCATGCTGTAATTGCCACGCAATATTGCATCACCATTCCTGTGTCTGTGGCAGACACAGGGAGGAGGGTGTGGCATGGAAGCACCTACCTTAATTCAGTCAGGCACAGCTAAAAGAAGTACCTGTACTTTGATGTGTCTTCACTTAGCAAGTCTTTCTGTGATAACTACTCCAATTCAAATTCAAGACCTATTTTATGCTCAATATTTTTCCTGCATAACTTCACAGTAATAGGGAGCAGACCATCAAAATAACTAGACCTAATAAAGGAGACCTACAAATAAAGACTGCCCTACAGGAGACTGACCCGTGACACAGAAAGCCCCTTTGTAGGAAGTCAGGACAGGATGATGTACATTGACTACTTTTATAAAGATGCCTCCATCTTGTTCATTGCTTAGGTTTGTACATACTTCCATTTTAAATAATAATTTCTTCTCGGGATCCTTTACTTGTTCTGTATTCATGTATGCAGTCCTGATGACAGTGGAGCCTGTGTAAAGTAAGGCAATCTAAACTCAGGAGGGCAAATATGTAGGGGAGGGCTTGGATAATCAAGATACTTATTCCAGAGTACAGACCTTGGTGCCACAAAGTATGTCAGGTATGGATCCTACATAAATACATCCAGCATCACGGAACACATTCTAGTGGCACTGGAAGCCTAACTTTTAACACTTCAGAAATTATTAATTTTACAGAACCTCTAGTACTAAACTACACAGAATCTCTAGTCAATCTGAAAGTTTCACAAATCTGCTTTTTAAAAAAATTAATTTAATCTTCAAAAGCAAGAACTTTTAGAAGTATGTCCAATAAAGACAATGTATTTATTTTATCACAGACACACACCGCAAGGAGAATAAAACATGCAACATTTAAAAGTAAAGGATCGAATCTGTATTTATAAAATGAACGCTTCTGAATTTTGGAACTAAAATTTTCCTACTATGCATACTAATTCAGAAGGAAAGCTGTGGCAACCTAAGGTGGGCCACAGGTTTTTGTATTCTGTTGATATATTGCAGGTAGAAAACAGAAAGCACCGAACTTAGACTCTAAGCAATGAAAGACCTTAGTAAAGTAAGTACAAAATTACAGTGAGATTTTTGCATTTCTGACTTTTTAGTACTTAATTTCTTTAAACTCCCATTTTCTGCATGCCTTGTGTTTCCTGAATCTATTCTTTCAAGTCCATGTGCCTCCATTAGAACCAATTCTGTTTTATTTCAGTGACTTGGCTTTTCCCCACTCATCGATTCTGAATCAACTGTTTCTTCTAATATTGTGGCATGAAAATTCAATTGCTACAATAATATTTTTTGAATCATTACTAAAATGTTAATCAAATTCTCAAACTCAGTTACTGACAACTCTGCAGCCAAGCCTGGTTACACTGCTGCAGAGAGCAACAGTTCTACAGCTTCTCATCAAACCCTCAGGTTTAAAATGTAGCTTTAACTCGCATATAAGAGCAGTCGCCCAGAAAGTGTCCAACCTGAGCACAGACCAGAGATGGGTGGAGCTTCTGCCGTCACAGCCCACCATGTTGCATGAAAAGACTTAACATTCCTTGAAACCTTTAAAAAAAAGCCAACCAAACCCACGATTAGTGATGCAGAGCACAAGTCTGTTGCAGGGGGAACCTGGGGTTAGTTCCTGTTTTGTCACGAGCTTCTGAGTCACCACAAGCAAGTACTTCCCTGCCTTTTACAGGTTTTAAACTACTACAAGTAGCTGTGAGTCTCACCCATTAATGCAAAAAGGAATGAAATTACTTGGTAAGAATACCAAGTTAACCCTGTTAGACCCTATTCAAATTTACTTCAGGTTAGTAATAACTAAATATCATTACACACCAAAAGACACTGTTAAATTATTTAACATCTCAGTTTTTGTAGTCCGAAATCATCAGACTTCAATCACTGTTTACCTTCAAACTCCTGCTAACATATGGATAACTGCCCTCTACTCATTCCAGTATTTTGTACATCAAAGAGACAAATTATGGAGACATTGGCAATACCCTTCTCACTACTTCTATTGTATTTAATCTGAAGGCCCTCCTGATTTCATGGAAAGTAAAGTAACCTTCCTTTAGAGGGATCCTTGAATTATAAAAAAAAAAAAATTCCCTCAGCCTCTTTTGTGAAGTAGTACTCAGATTTTCAAGTAAGTTATTTAAATTCAGAAGGAAAAAAGTTCTTGGGCAAGAGAATTACATGTTCTTTTATTGCCATTAAATTCTGATCAGGTACATCTCAAATGCCAAGTAAAATGTACACACTATTTCACTTATTTGTATTGCTTGGGAATTGCTTCATGGCATACAAAATTAAAATTCTGTCATAATCACTCTGACGTCAGGCCTGAGTCTGCATCAGAAGTTAAAACACAAGATACTATAAATGGTCTGGAAATGACAGGAGCAGACATATTTTTCTGCTACTTCATGTTCTCTTTATCTGCAATTTCTAAATTCAAGACCTGTCTTTCTCGGCAAAATATTGTCCTCTCTTCTGTTACGTACTCAAAATCAAAACTTGAGTCTCTTGCAGTGCCGAATCTCGAACATCAACTCTTAGCCATGAATCACTGTCTAAAGCACAGCTGTAAAATTCAGTACTTTTTAGCCTTTTTCTTTTACACGAGTATTACAAAAATAGAATAGGTTGGAGGATCAAGCATTCAAAAAATGGGAAATAAATTTAAAGTTTCATAGGCAACCTTGCATCTACTTCCCCATATGCACATTAAAGAACAGCTTTCAATGAAATCCTCTTTTTCCCTACATTCAACTCCATAAGTAGATGAGCACCTTTACATCCATGGAAGAATTATGACTGTACAAGGAACAACAACTTTTGCTTAAACAGAACACCTGATTTTTAAACAAAACTGTTTAGGTCAGCAGCTGTTTTTAATATGCACAAAAGTGCTCTTAAAATGACTGCTTTACAGGTGCTGTTTTGGAAGACTGTCCATCTCAGCATCTATTATGGAATGCATGTTTTTTATCTGTAAAATTTCCTTTCTAAATAATTAGACTTGACCCAATACAAAGCCACACTAAGATTTCACAGTACACCATCAACATCTGCCAGCCAAATGATTCCCCAGTCACACCTGTGCAACCAGTCTCCAAATTACATCCTTAGGGCACTTGTGCAATCACACAGATATCAGCCACAGAGAGATGAACTCTATACAAATTAACTTCCAACTGTGTTGATGGCTTCATGCACAAAAAGGGGGAAAATTCCTGTGAATTAAAGTAGTTTATATGACTCTAAAGACTTTTCTATAAATACATGTGCATATATATTTCAAAATAAACAATCATTCAGAAACCAAAATATTAGTTGAGCAGAGCATTTTCACAACTTTTACAAGAAGACAACTGCACAGGCACTTTGTGAGACAGAAAGGAGCAAGACTTAAGGCTCAAATATAGGCAAAAGTGATCAGCTTTAAACATGAGAAGTTTCTCTTTTACACCTTAAAGTGGGGTCTTACAGGTATCAACACAAAAATGTATATCAAAACATGTTTACCACACGATTTCCAAAACAACATTAGCTAATTTAAGAAGATTAAAATATAAAACTGTACCAGACCCATGTTGGTAAAAAAAAAAAAAGACAGACGGTAATGAGGTTTTTTAAAAAAAATCAAGAGTCCATTTTTACAGAAAGAAGTTACAGTCACTACCTTTCAAAGTATGAAACATGCCATGTTTCAAAGGTTCTTAAATATTTTAACAGCACTTCTAAGAAAACTGCTCAGTTACAATATTTTGTAAGAGCTTTCACATAGCACTACAAGAAAATGGTTTATCTATAGCACGAAGAATGACCCACCAGATACAGGCTCCACAACACTAGGCACACACACAGAGGATGCTGGAGTGTAATTCCACCATTTCCACAACAAACAAAAGCAGGCTGCCACCAAACTGAGCGGCTGTGCTGCCTGCTTTTTACCCACTGGTTTTCCTTCTCTTTAAGGTAATGTATTCAACAAGACCAGTCTTGCACAAACACCTGAGCACTTCCCCTGGCACCCCAGGAAGCACCAAACCCAAGTGGCAATGGAGGGCCCAGCCATCCCTTCTTAGCTCTAAGCCTGCCCTGACAGGGACCCGAGCACACCGGCAGCGACAGACAGTGACACCTCCTGCAGCAGGGCTGAACTCACGGTCCCATGGTGCCAGCTGCCCTGGGAAGGGCACTGGGGAACAGCTACCCTCTCCTCACAGGTTCAGTTTTCAACTGAACTTGGGACTGAAATGCTCCGTTCACATTCCCATCGGCGGCAGCAACACTGCAAGTTAACGCTGGCAGCCCAGCAGAAACTGTACCTTGGATGTGCCACAGCTTGTGCTGTGCTACATCTTCTATTATTTCTCCCTTCCTTACACTGACGTGTTAACAACAACTAACCACATATTTTGGGAATGCTGACTTTTGAAAAAAATCATAGAAAAAAAAAAAAAACTTTTAAACCCCACTTCAAACTAATACCTACATCACACTTCAGCATGAAGCAACTTGTACCAAGATTTACAAAACAGAAATCTTGTATTGCAGTTGTCATCCCCTTGTAAAATATATAAGACATATAACTTTCCCTCATGAAAGATCTGTAACATGGAGCAAACAGAAACAACAAAGATAAGCCTTTTAACACATGTACATTTCTAAGCTAGACACCAATTCTAGAAATTTTTATGCAATTTTTTTCCAAGCTTTCCTTCCTGCAGTTTAACACCAAATTGCTTTAAAATACTCCTACTCCACTTAAAGCCTTTGCACAATCCATACATTAGCAAAATTTGAAGAATAATTTTCCTCCAACATAATTCATCTGAACATGTATTTGAAAGTAACTCTTAAAAGTGTGACATTTTAAATACTCCTTGACAGCATTAAAAAAAAACCCTTGAAAAGTGACTGTGGTCTTTCTTCAAAGACTAAATTATTTTTTGCTCTGTTCAGTACTACGTGCAAGAATTCTAGAAAAGAACCTTAGAATATCTGAAGACTTCATGCCACAGTGCTGATTTTGCTTTGGGTAGAGTTCATGTTCTTTGCAGTGGCTGGGACAGGGCTGTGTTTTGGGTTTGTGCTGGAAGCAGTGCTGATAAATACAGATGGTTTTGCTATTGCTGTGCAGTGCTTGCACACAGTCAAGGCCTTTCCTGCTTCTCACACCACCCCAGCAGTGGGGAGGTTGGAGGTGCACAACACCTTGGAAGGGGACACAGCCAGGACAGGTGACCCCAGCTGACAAAAGGGATATTCCAGACCATCTGGCATCATGCTCAGCAGATAAAGCTGGGGGGAAGAAGAGAAAGGGGGGACGTTTGGAGTGATGGCATTTGTCTCCCCAAGTAATCACCAAGCATGATGGAGCCCTGCTTTGCTGGGGATGGCTGAACACCTGCCTTGCTCATGGGAAGTGGTGAAAGAATTCCTTGATTTGCTTTGTTTGTGTGTGCAGCTCTTCCTTTACCTATTACAGTCTTTATCTCAATCCAAGAGGTTTTTTTTGCTTAAACTCTTGCAATTCTCTCCTTGCAGTTCTCTCCTTGATCACACAGTGAGGAAGTGAGAGAGAGAGGCTGTGTGGTACTGAGCTGCCAGCTGGGGTTAAACCACCCCAGCCACACAAACCACACTTCAAAGAACTTCTCTTTCACTTTTAAGGAGCGGATGAGTAATTTTTTAAGCAGCCAAGTTATCACTACACTCTCGTTGTTTTTCTTCATGTCCAGCAAGGTCATCAATTGCTACAAAAAGAGATAAAAATGTGTTTCTGGGTAAGGCAGACCAACAAAGGAAAAGGTCAGCAACTGTCTATAGAGCAATTTACTGCTCTCCTTATATCAATTGCCCTAGAATATATCCATGCTAATTTTATAAATAATTTTTCGAGGCGCAAGAAGACAAACAGATTTTATAATTTAAGTAACATTTTACTTACTCCCTGAAAACACAGACAACCTCACTTTTCATATTCAGCTTCTACAAAGAAAAACAAGTTAAAATCAGAAGTGGACTACTTGGTTAGCTGTAATTATCTAGCACTTTATCTGATTAAAGTACTGTGGAATTAGTAACCAAATCTCTCATTATTCGTATGATAACACAAAGAATCATCCTTTTATATAGTTACTCAAACAGGCACATATTTATAATAGCTGTCCCAGCCATAACAGAAACATGGTATGCACTTTGGCTCAGAATTAGAATCTCTTTCTCTAGTGGCACAAAACTTAAAGACTATTAAATGGGCATTAATCCTGGCTTCTGTCTTCCTTTACTCCACTGTAAAGTTAACAGCTGAACATACCTTAGCATATCAAACAACCCCAGGTCACTGCCCTAAGAAGATTTTTGCTTACATACATTTAAGTGCTAACAGCAAAATCTTAGGTAAACCTGAAGTAAGAGTTCATGTAACAACACAGTATTTATGCATAGCTCCCAATTTCTAGCCCACAATGTGATAGTGTACACAGAAAACACAGATGAAAATTACATTTTTATCATGACATTGAACATTTAGGGAATGAACAGCATGTACACTTTGAAAAAGAGTAACCTGCTTACAACAAATTTTTCTTACTAATGAAACACTCCTATTAATGAAAACATTTTATTAAGGCAACAATTTGTCTCTGTTTTGTATTTTGTGAAAGTAAAAAAAAAACAACAAACCACAAAGAACCCCAAAAACCTCTTACTATTTTTCATGCTGTTTTCCCTTCAAAAACCAAAGCAACAGAAAAGCAAAAAATCCAGTAAAAAAATAATCTGCATCTATAACGTTCATGCCATTTAAGACTGTAAACTCCGGAGCTGAGGTCCTGAGCTTCAGGCACCACGTGATGGCTGAGATGAGCTAGAGCCTGCCAGCATCCTCACTTCAGTGCTGCTGCTTTCTGCAGCAGGTAGCACCAACAGCACTGAGCAGGAATTCAGGTAACCACAGTCAGCAGCTGCAAACACAGTACACTCTCTGGCTTTCTGCAGACTGGCTACATGCACTACAACTGCAGAACTGAGTTCTTTACATGTGTCAAGAATTTAAAATATCATTCATTTATCTTGACTATTTTGCTTCAGTTTAGCTCCTGAAATAAGACATTCATTAAAACAAAAAAGACACTAATAATCCATTTGTCAAAACTCAGTCCAGCTTTTAAAGCTGACAGTTACAAGACTAAACCACTACTACAGAGGAAAATTAAATAAAGCAAAGCGATTCTAACTCAAAATTAAGAACATCATATTTCTAATAGCGCTTGCACGCATAGTCTTCCAGAATGTTTCATCTGAAGACCATAGTTCATAAAACTGTCCTACTTAATTTCTTTGAATTTTCAGACCAAAGAGCTCCTCCTCACATGAACATGCTCATGCTCCCCTTTTCCACATTAGACGCAGGTGTCTGACATTTGAGCAGAATTTCTTTCTCAATTCACACTAAGCAAAAAGCAGCAACTCTTCTCAAACCTAACTATGAAAAGTACTCATGTTATTTAAAGTACTTACTTTCCTTAGTTCACACCTACTTAGCCAGAGCCACTGAATTTCTGAGCTAACTCCTCTACTACAGACTAACTGGACTATGGCATTAAAACCTTATCAACAGAAATGGCACATTAACAGTTAAGCTACTTCATCTGGACATGCACGTTTAGGTCAAATACCCATTATTTCATCAGGTTCAGAATTCTTGGTCACAACAGATTTCTAAAATTGTATCACTGATGGATAGGTCTTGCTCTTGTGCTTTCCTCTATGATTTCTCACTGCTGTGAAAATCGCAAAGGCTATTTAAGAACATTAGTTTCCATTGAAATTAACTTAATTTCTAGCACTCGATTTTTATTTCAGGTATACTCCTCGAAGTTATTTCCTGCAACGTATTAGTAGTCCAGAGATCCAAGCTTTACCCTAGAAACCTCTGTATTAGTGTACCTGTACTCCAATAACTCAAATCTTCTTGCAGACCAGCTAGATTAAATCAGAGAAGAGTCCCTTCCATTTTCCCTCCCCCTCTGGAATGCACGGGGCTAGTCTCAGTTTAGAAGGGAGATAAACAGACAACTGAAACTATGTCCCGAGCGTGGAATATCCCATGTCCTTCATGACCTAGTCCAATTAGCTATGAGCTTCCCAACAGACACTGATGTACCACGTTAAATAAATTAAATCACTTTATCTATTCATTTAGACTATGAGTAGACTGCTCATTACAGATACAAGGCAATATTCACTTAGACTGGTTGAAAAGGAGAGCGCAAGAATACTGGAGAAATATTGTATTAATATAAGCATAAAAGTGCCACCAGCTCACCACCGGAAAAGAAACTTGGTTCTTCTACTGAAGAAATACTTGAAATGGTTCGCCCTTTACTTACAAATTCTGCGTCTCTTGTCCTTTTAAAAGCGTGAAGAAGAGGAAAGCACGAAGGTCCCCAGCCTTTTAATCTTTAAGGGGGAACTGTAGGATGGGAAAAAATCTTCCTCCCTCTTTGCTCTCACCGGATTAGGTAAGAGCCAGCAGCCCTCCCGGTAATGTCAGCGAGGGGCACCCAGCGGCACATTTACTCCGGCAGCCCGCTCCTGCGGCGGCCGGGCCCGCCGGGAGCTTGTAAGGACTAGGCCGCCTCCCCGGGCCGCACGGAGCCCGCGGCGCTCCTCGAGCACAAAGCGCGGCGGGGCTGAGGCCGAGCCCACAAAGGGGCAGCCCCGGGCCGGGCGGCGCAGGCCCGGGCCCGGCCGCCGCCTCCGCCTGCACACAATGGCCCGGCGGAAGG
>VZSE01012627.1:380843-462463 GCA_013398275.1 Promerops cafer
TGCCCGGGCGGCGGGAGCGCCCCTGCACTGCCAGCGAGGATCGGGCACCGCGGCATCCGCAGGCTCCGCGCCGCCGGGGCCACGCGGGGACTGTCACAAGGGCTCGGGATTGTATTTTAAATAATGAAAGAGCCCGCAAAGTTGCCTCTCGCAGAGAGGCCGGGAATGTCCAGCACGAGGGCATTCTGGTGGTTTTAATGGGCTGCTAAAAACAAACCCCTCCTCCGGCCTCTGTTCAAAGACTTTGCATAATTCAGGTTAGGTCCCCATCCAGCAATGCCCTAAATACAAATGTAACTTTCAACACAGAAACTGGATGAGATAAATGTAATTACCATTGTACTCGCATATGCTTTGTTGGATTAGGACCATGCTCATCTACTGAAGCTATTTAGAGGTTTGCCAGAGGAGAGACACTGTTTATTTTGTTTTCAGTAAAATATTTAGAAATATGTATTTGCTATCTTACTTCCATTTTTTGAATGACTGAAGCATTTTCTTGGCCAGTTTAATTGATTATCCAGATGGTTCTCAGTATTCTCCTCATTCCTTTTGATGACCAGTAAAGCACTTCTTTTTGTATTACATTCCTATGTTGAATCTGCCAAGTCTGCTCAATATTATCATATTCAGATAATTTTGTGATTAATTTTAAGGCAGATTCTCAGAAATACATCACTGTAGCGATGCAGTGCAATATGTACCAAATGCACTCTTTAACAATCCTCCCAAGTATAGATAATATAAATTATTTATTGTCAAAGGATGGCCAGCTACAAGAGTTTGACTTCTTTGCACATAATTTTTCCCTGCACACCTTGTAGCTATGCAGTGGTTATTAAGCCTTTTGCTTTAAGTATTCATGAGGGGTGATACACGTGGCAATGACTGCCAATTCATAGCTAGCTGACTTATTGAATACTTAAAGAGATATGATTAAGTAAAATATTATTTTTGTCCTGGATAGAAAGGACACAATCCTGAAGCAACATATTTTCAATATTAAAGTTTTTTTCCCATCTTCAATTTTAGTACAGAGCAGGGCTAATCATTTGATGTATTTTTAAACATATGGAGGTCTATTCACCAGTGGAAGCTTCAAAATAAGGTACCATCCTACAGAGAACAAGGGAAAAAGCAGCTATAATAGTAGCAGTTCGTATTTTTAGAGATGGAAACCATGATGCTTATCAGTTCCGGTAATCTGTGTGGTTTTGTACAAAGTATCTCTGTGGTTAACACTTTGATCCTGGAAACACACGCTTTTGCTAAAAAAAAGACGAGTTGGCAGCCTCACAGTCCTGTATCAGATCGATGCATTGCTGGTTGGTCACTATTAAACAACAAACACACACTTGCTTTTCCCCAAGTGAAACTAGTTTCTTTGAGCAGTGAAAGTAATTAAACCCCGTTTCTAATGGGATTTTCTTCTCTGACCTTGCCACAGGAACCTCCCAATTCATTCACATGTTCCTGCACCCCCTGCAATGTCTCCAGCTTGCCCACCTGCCTTAACCCTTGCTTAGAAGAAGTAGTAACCCCAATGGCACCACAGCTCACTGTGACTGCAGGTGCTCCAGAGGGAACACCCAACTCAGCTGCTGTGCTCATACCACTGCTCCCTCACCCAGCTCACAGCTTCCAGCACACCAGAGTCATCATCAGCACCACCACTTATCTCACTTTTCCTCCACTATTCATCGTTACGTTTTGCAAGGAAGTTGCAGGAACGTCAGAGTCTTTGAGACTCATTCCTCCCACAAACTGGGGCGTCATTAGCCCACAGGGTCACGAGTTAGTAATGAGGGATGGCTGGAACAGACCCCATGGCAAGCTGGCACAGGCTTCATCACTGTAGGAAACGAGGGCTAAAAGGGCTCAAAGATGCATCATCTACTCCATGCTTCTGCTGCAAGGTAGGATCAGCTATGCCTTTGTTGTTCCTAGCAGGTGTTTGTTTAAGCAGCTCATAAAAGTCCTCCCACAGCCAAAATGTTTAAACAACTTCTGATGTTTGCCTGTCCTTACCATTACATTGGGTCTCCCTGTGATATATAATCTAAATCTCCTATTATAATTTCAGCTCATTCTTGAAACACTTCTGTGAACACTGAAACATTTTTTTTTTCACTTTCCTGTTTTTGAATACTTTCCTCTTCAGTACGTTACATCAATTCCTTCCCATCTATAGATCACCACTGCAAGGCCTCTGATCATTCTTGGTTTTGCTCTCTGCATACTCTGTAACTGCTTCTTTCATTATTTTTGACCATAGTTCTGGCAACTGGGCACAGCACTCCATCTGAGGCCCTTCTAAATGCTGAGTATTAAAGGCCGACTCTATGGGGAAGCCATTAAATTAGCAGTATCTGTTAATAATAATTTCAAACGGAAGTTAGTAGTTTTAACATCAAGTTTTGCTAATTTATTGACATTACTTTTGTGTGCATTGTTTACTAGAAATGTGCCTACTGTCAGTGTGGAAGTGTATAATATTACTGTCCTTGAAATTATAGGGGTATGTTGTCCCATAGTTGAATGGCCTGTGTTTCCTTATTTTACAATAATGTCTGTAAGTCTTAATTTCATTTTATGTAATAAAACACTATTTCTCTCCCTTAAATTTTAGACAGCGTCCTCATTCTTAAAAGCCCTATTATTTCACATCCATTTAGTAAAAGGGACAACTACTTATATGAGTTACTGTAGCATTTTACTAAGTTCATACATTATTATAGGATACATGACTTTTTATGTGAAAAGTCATTGGTGATTGTTTTATGTTTCTGTAAAAGTCATTTTTGCTTCACAAATGAAGAAAGTATGAGCAACAACATAGCAGCTTTCTCTTGAGATTAAATATGATTATCAGAGGATAAATTGGCTACTCAAATTTTGTGTCTGGATTTGATTTCTTAGGCAGAAACACTGCTTCTGATCAGTTAGAGTAACACTCAGTCCTGGGAGCTAAATGCCTATGCCCTGAGCAAAGCACCCAAACATAAACTCATTTCTAAGCTTGTCTGTAACAACACTGAAGCGAGGAAAAATACACACAGCTAAGTGCTTTTTCTACTGACAGCTTTTCAAAGTCTCTAAAAGTAATGAATTCATTTTTAGCCAGTGTCCTATTCTAACTACATTTTTTTATATATCAAAATAAGAACATTGGAGCCATTAAGAAAACTGAGTACTGAGTGTCCAACAAAACACACTTATTTTGAGGCTTGCCTAATTGAAGTACCTGAAGGTAACAGTACACTAATTGAAAAATTAGTAATTACACATATTACAAAAGGACACCTAAGATCTCTACTGATCTTTTCATTCTGAAGGAAGTGGGATGAGTTTGGGAGTGTTAATTTATATTCTTCACTGCCCTGGCTGCTAAACATCAGGATTCCCAAACAGTTTATTTAGGGACCTTCTGGCAGCAAGAAAGTGAAAGAATAGCATGACTACTTAAAGCAGTTAATTAAAAAATAAACTTATTTTTACAGAGAAAAATCAATAACTGTTTCATATGTGTGCTTGAACTGCACATTTTGCATAGTATAAAATTCTGAGCTAACAAGAACTCCACAAAAAAGCAATTTTGGATACATTGAATACCATCTGATAGAAACTGTTGAACTAAACCTAGTTTGTAAGAATGTAATGAACATCTCTGAAACATGTGTGATATCCTACTCTTGACCTGCACAGCCTTGGGCATGCACAGGATTGTTGTCACCATTAGTTTTATTGATAAATACTTCATGTGACAAAAGTCTTGGGGAATTTTTCCTGCAAGGCTGCCTCTAACTTCTGCAGTATTCAAGCAATTCCCTCAAATTTGGTTTCCCCTAAAACAAGGGAACAAACAAAACTTTGAGAAATAAGACCTAAAGTTTGAGAAGGCAAATAGAATTCAAGTCTTAGTATTTTAAATAATAAATGTTTCATTTGGAAGCTCATGTTATGTTAGACTCGTTGGATTTGATGGTCCTGATGTACCAGCTGAGGTCATTGAGCTCCACAGAAATATTTGTCATCAGCTTATTTCTAGGCAATTATTACCTTCCAGTTTTAGGAGGGAAGCAAGTGACTGCCAGTATGGGTGACATAATTAATCTAAACAATATTTTAAAATAAGCTCTGATTTTCAAGGCAGCAGGAGTACACTCCTAGCCACACAAAGAGCCAGCCCTCCTGAGGATCAGTATGAATCCAAGGAGAGGCTGAGGACCATCAAGTTATTTTGCAAAAATCTGTAACTAGTCATTAGACAAAATAAAATTCCAATCAGCCCTGACCTATTTTAGATTCCAGATAACTAAATTTAAAAGCCTTTAAAACCAATTAAAATCTCCTGAATCATCCATGTCTTACTATGTAAATGTGCAGGCTTCATTTAAATTCTTCTGAGTGAAAAATGAGATATATAATTATATAGCACTAAATAGCATTGGAGAAATTCTGTGGTTACATGATACTATGTAGAAATTGGTTCATAATTACATGTCAACTCATTAAGCCAACTAGAGGATAAAAAACCTGATTTTAAAATAGTGAAAAACATATGTACTAACTTTTCCACTTTTGAAATTTCCACATCTGTAAGACTGAACAAGGGTTTTATGCAGACTTCCTTTTGGTAAGCTTCTTAGAAGGTTATGGCTGGATGGAAGAAATTAGTCTTGCACCATGACATGAAGAACAATACTGGCCAGTCATATGTAATTAGAAACAATAGAAAGTAATAAGTCATCCATTAAACAGGTTGGTTTCTTGGTGGATATTTTTTGTTGTTTTGTTTTAAATCTGTGACTATTACCAGATGTGAATTACTTTGACAGATGATCCCTATATGCAAATAATCAGGTGCCAGCTAAAGCCTAAACATTATATAAAAAAGTCTTGTACCAGACCCAACACATCTTCAGTTTAATACAGAAACAAACAGCAAACAGTGTATGGAAACACCTGTAGCTGGCACAAATAAGTTAATTTGCTGAGGTATAGTCCCATACCAAGCACATTAAAGGTAGTAAAATACTAAATTCTTAAAGAGAATACTGTTGCTCATTGTTCAGGCAAAGAGGCAACATTTTGAGCCTTCCTAAAATGAGAGACCTGTATGGGATTTAGGTATGTCTTTGTCATAAGCCTATTTATGAAATATGCCATGAACATATTGGAGAGAAAAAGAAAGTGGCATCACTTTTCTTAGTTACAAATCCCATTTTTGCTTTTGTGAAATACCTCTGACAGAGGCTTATGGCTTCTCTTCAAGTTTTCCGATGAGAAAACACACTAATCCCCATTTCTGTACTTGCAACCAGTCTCCCAAGGCACATGATTAACACCTTGCTCAGATCCTGCCACGTCTACCAGCCCCTACTGGTTCCAGCTCTCTCAGTACACATAAATGTTTCATTGTTCTCCTGTTCAGCCTTTGCTTATTGACTGTACTCAGCCCCATGACTGAGCACAGGCACAAACATTTGCCAGAAAAGGAGCATTTTGAGAACACCTCCAAAGCAAATGGTCATGCTTCCACTCTTTTTTTTCTCTTTTCTTCCTCTATCCATACAAACAGGGACAAAAAGTCTCCTGGTTTTCATTTTCTGCATGAATCAGTAAGAATGGGAGCACTACCATGGGGAAGCCTGGACAAAGAAGAAGGGTTTGCATTCAGCTTTCATTGATGGGTGACTGGAGAGTTTTGAATTTTCCCTGTTGTTAGTAATTTTTCAGCAGAGTTCTCATGGTCACCAAGGTACAAATGCAGCAAGATCATACAGTACAGTAAGGGTCAACTGTATTCCCATTCCTATTTCTGTTTAAAATAGGTTTTAAAAACATTATCAATGTCAATGAAGACTTATCACCAGAAATACATCAGCAAATCATGTATTGTATAAATATAACACCTTACATTAGGTATTTTGGGAACAGTGCAAAGTAAGGATATTTATTATCAGGTATCCTTTGCCATTCAACATTCCTGTTAATTTTACTGGGAGATAGTCCAAGCACACACCACAGAGTGTAATGAGGATTATAAAATCGGAGTGGGTGAAGCACTGAAGAAGCTGTCGGCCTCAAAGAAATCTGATTACATGCATTATCCCTGACGCTTCTGATTCACCAGAGAAGGGGGAAAATTACAAGAGATAACATTGTGTTTTTCACACCTGAGTACAGAGGAAGCTCGAGGCATTATAATGTTCTTTGATATAAATGCCCAATTCATACTGCACACATCTTATTTCCTTCCTACTGTCATATCATTTACCATTGTGGCACCTCTGTTTCCAGCCTCCCCATAGATTGCTGGTGCTGCACATGAAAGACTTTGAGGCACAGGCTTCTTTTTATTCAACAAGGCTGTTTTAACAGTGTTGTAAGAAAAAGGGAAAAAATAATTAAAACAGTCTGGTTTGCAACAGCACAATTAAAAAAAATGTAATATGACAAGAAAAGGTTCACCATCCTAATTAGAATGGTGACACTAACCATCAATAATATCACCACAGTCTTCCCTACTGAAAATGTTGGGTTTTTATTTCCTGTTACTGCTTGTTGGTTTGGGTTTTGGAGATGGGGTTTTTTTTCACAGTTGTATGGAGAGGACAGCTCCCTGGCTAAGGTGAAAGGCTTTTGTAAAATTATTAGACTTGATTCATTAAAGATTAGGCATTTACACCAAAGTAAGTCCAAAACTGAATGTAAAATCTCTTAGGTAGTTATAAATAAATCCATACTTCTTTTGATTATTTTGCACATTTGCTTAAAATGAAAAGCTCTTGGGAAGATCACGCATTTGCAGAGCTGCCTGAGAGAAAATTTATAGCTTGTCAGCTGCATAAAGATATCATCTTCCAAAGTATTTTTGGGTGACATGGTAACAACATTCAATAAGATATTAAACAGAAATCCTTTGCAAGCTGTGCCTGTGTTCACTGTGATACTGCTAAAAAGTTTATTTCTCTCTAAATGGAAGAAAGCAACTACATCATTTGAACATCTGCACACATCCTTTTTCATAATTATGGAGCAAATTCTGTCCTGGCTGGCCCAGCGGGGATAAGGAGAAGCACTGCACAGTGCATTTGTTACCACAGGGATCCTGCAGACAGGATTGGATTCCAGCAGGCCCACCCCAGGGAGGCACTTGAAGACATGATAAAATACTACAGCCCTGTCTGCCTGCTTAGCCTTATATACAGTACCTGGGAAACCTGCAGTAACACCATCTTCTTATTTTGAATAATATGCCACTGAAGATGTATCATATCAAGCAGAGATCTGCAGTCTCATTCTTCCTATTTCTTAATTTATTATTGTAACATATGCTTCCTTAAAAATTCTGAAAAGAGTGCTAATGCAAAAATCCCTGGTTTGCTTAGAAGAGCTTAAGCTCCAGGACATGAAAATTTCTTGCTGCAGAGCTATTCTTGCTGTTGGCCATCCTACACATTCAGAAAGTTTGGATGAGTGGTAGGGAAATCTACTGCCATAAAATAAATGGCAATAAAATCAATTCTCTCTGTATGTACTCTAAACTACACGATTCAGGGACAAATCTCAAACAAACTGACTCCAGTAGTTTCAACAAACACGTCCCTTCAGTCATCGCATTACAGACAATAATTTTCACAATCAATACATTTTATCTATGAGCTTCCAATAAATGGTCCTTAGAAGAGTATTACAATGGGAAGGTCTGGAATGTGACCTATCCTGGTAACTAACCACAGCAGAATCTTCTCCAGCTGCACATCAAAGCAGCTGTAAAACTGCTTTTAGCAAGGAATTAGAGTTCATTCAGAAAATCCAACTATTTTACCCTATCAAATTTCTTGTCGTTGTTGACTGTGGAGTTCCTGCAGGGCTGCATCCAAAGTTTTGGGGTTTTGTTGTGGAGGTTTTTTGAGGCAGAGATAAATTTCAGCATATTCCTGGAAAACAGGAATGAACTTCTTGATTCCAACTACTAAATCTGCCACCTCTCCTCCTTTCTGATTTCATTTTGACAATTTAGTATCCTTTTACAATGGCTGCTCTCTCTGCAATTGTTTCATTCTACTATCCAGGTTCAAATTTTTGAATTGGGCATTGTATTTTTCACAGTTGCAAATCTTCCTTTTTCTTTTCTGTTGTGAAGTCCATTAAGAAACTACTTTAGGCCATGTCCACTTCAACTTTTTCCTCCTAAACTGGTGTTTACCATAAGCTCTCAGTTTTATTGTCACCTTCCCGATTGCTGTCTACCAACTAGACACTGAAAAGCAAAAGGCTATCTGGAGTTTCCATCAAGGAGAAGGTACCCCCTGGGAATTAAAAACAACCCCTGGCTGCTGCATCTGCTGAATTCTAATGGAAATGAATTTAATCTAGTTAGAGGATAGACACTGGGGCTTATTAGTGCCAGAGGCCTTCTGAACTCTGTACAGGCTTATCATAAATCCTCACAAACTATTTTAAATTTCATTTATCTTTGTAGCTTTCTAGTTCTGTAACTTTGTTATAACATGGTGCTTACTGAAACCATAACAAAACCCTTCTTACTATGGAAAACCTTTTCCAACATGATTTTATACAGCATAAACTAAAACCAACACAAATAGGAACAGGGCGGTGGGGAGGTACCTGTTTATGTCAGGACCACTACATACATGGTCCCAGCAGCCTAAGCTTGTGTGTGTTAAGCCCATAACCATATTTAAAATACTGTCCCCAAAACCCACTTACCCCAAAGAGGATGGTGACAGGCCTGTATCCTAGGACAGAGATAAATCTCTGCACATTATCAATACAAGTTAAGCACGGAGGTTATCAATTGTATCTCTTGTGATGATGGAGGGAAAAGCAACCAATTCTTGGTCTGAGACTCTTTTCTAAGCCACTCCCAGTTTTTCATGTTTTTACCTTGAGTTGTGAACTGCCATTGCAGTGACATCAAGATGTAAAGATGTGATCAGTCTTAACACAGTTGAAACACTAAACAACTAACTAATTTCAGCCAGTAGGCAAAGAAATGCTGTTTCTCTGCCTTTTAAATTAGCTCCTGTATGATGGGGTTTTTTTGGTTCACCAACAGAGACTCGCCTAGACCAAGTGCTGTAATACACATTATTACTCATACAGACAAGTTACAAGGCTAATCTAAAAAAATATCATTTGCTGTTTTGGAGATCTGACAGATGTTATTTCCTACATCAAAAGGCTTATATTATCTACAACATAAACTATGAGTAATGTATGCATTACACTATTTTAGCAGTCTAAAAAAAACAATTTTCATCTAGATAAGCATAACCTGGGAATGCTCTGATACGTCTCCTTTTGCACATATTTAATAAAACATTACCAATCTTCCATATTCTAGGATAGCCCAAATTCAGAAAATTAACAAGAAAAGCAAAATAGGACATGAAATCCTATGTCTCTATTTCCATCAGCAGATTCTATGTTGGCCTGGGGGAAGTTGGATAGGCACTGCACCTCCCAATTGCAATTTTTGTCTTCATGTGTGCATAAAAAAGAAAGACAGGTATGTTTGATTTGCACTCCTTGCAGTACCTACAAAAGGACTATGAAAAATCCAACTCCTCATGACCATAATTCATGGAGTAGCCCTTTTGAACAGCCAGGACATTAGAATGCTGATGGACACTTACCCTTCTGATGTCACAGAAGTTACTTACAAGCAAACCCCATGACTAAGATGTACATGTTAAGCCCACACCACCCTCAGTTTTTGTGATGGAAGACTGAATTTAATTCTTTCTTCTATACAGACTGCAACTGAACACTTCTTCAAATTACAAGACATAAAAATGTATTAGGTAAAACTATGCAATCGGATTTTCAGATGTCTTTAATCCTAGATCTCTTTACATAGCCTTGACAGTATCAATTCCAGTTTTGCACCAGCCTAAATTATATAGGCTTTTATTTCTTTACTTAATTATTTTGTTTATTTTTTTTACTTTGTTTTTTAAATGAACCATGCCTGTGAATCCTAATCACAAGCCAGGGCTTCAGTGTGCCAGTTGTTCAATGAATATAAGGTTAGGAGGACATTCCTGTCCCACACATACTTTTGTATAAGATGGGAGAGTGAAAAGAGAATACAGACAGAAGAATGTGGCAGGACCACAAAAGCAAGTGATATAGGAAGCATCACAGTATGTGACAGCCTGATATTTGTCTTTTGTTTTGTAGGTATGACAAAAAAATTAAGAGGGACAAAATGTTTGCTGCTATTTGAGTGAAAACAACAGATTTGCAGGTTTTCAAAAACTCTCATTCTAAGCACGAGGAGAGGCATAAGAAAAACATGAACATTTGAATTAAGTAACTAAAAAGGCATCGATCCTACCGTGTTGAGGTTATTGGAAAAAGCATTTAACCATTCAGGACCACTGAGAGTTGATGGACATTAACAGAGGGGCTGTGAATGGATCTGAGAAGGAGCATGGTTTGTTTGCTTGGTGCAATATGCAGAACAGAAGCAGATGAACTCAGAAAGGGATCATGTTCTCCAAGTCACTGTGGGAAGAAAATCCCAATTTTAGCAAGACAGGCATCAGCAAAGGGAAGTATCAGAATGTTCATATATATGAATATTTACTGTGAAGCACAGATATAGAATCTTAGAAATACAGATATTTTTTTTTTTTCTTCCTGACCCACTATATTTGTTGAGAAGTCCTGAGTTATAATACTAAGAATCAATCCTCAGTGTGGTTTGGGAAAACATTTCACATTTGACAGCTACAAGTTCAAACAGAAGAATCCTCTGGCATCACCACTGGCTTACACACAGATTCACTTACACACTCTCCATTTTTCATGAGGTGCCCACACCAGCCATATACCATCTCTCACAGAGAAACCTTGCTGGATCTTCTTCACTGTTTTTCACTAAGATAAGGCTTCTGTTTCCTCTGGGTTCTGCCATTTCCTCTTCGTTACTTTCTATCCAGAGGCACAGAAGAATATCTGCTGCCTTGGTTGTATTCCTCTGCTGAAAAGGAGTAATTTTCATGGTTGGTGTCTGCAAGACCTTCCTTAAGAAAGACCCATTTTAGCAGGAAGATCTAGATCTGGTTTGGGAAAAGATTAGGATATTGCTTCTGGTGTATCTCTGGCCTCGTGAAGAAACTCTGAGGCCTTGCCCATTCCCTGAGTGTCTTAGCCCGAGTTTCATCTTCCAAAGAGGCAGACCTCCATATGCCTCATGCTTCTGTATAAAGTTACATGCATGAAGAATGTATGTAACTTACAAAAGCTTATAAAACTTATAACAGGCCCCAAATTCCCATGCTATTAGAATTATGTGAATGTCAGGAAAGATTTGTACCCTGTTTGTGCTATGGGAGCACAGCCCTTTACGGTCTCCACACCAGATGAGCAGAAGGATTTGGGGACTGAGCATGAAGAGCTGAGATATAGACAGCTGGATCTCCCAGGGTAATTCATACAATGCATTTAAAATTAATAGTTTTGTCCCTCTCATGGTAGTGCGTTGGTAGAGAAAAAGCTGCATGGATATTCTGCATCCTATTTACCATTTCATGGAGGGAGTGGAAACTGCTGCCATAATTCTTTTGTACATATCTGCCAGCATTCTGAGCTGTAATTGATGAAAAATCTCCCATAGGTTTCAACAGTTGGTGGAGGAGGGCTGAAAGTGTTCAGCTGTTTTACAATTTTCCTCAGTAGTTTTGGGCACTGGCCCTGTTTGTCCTCCATCAACACAGGTGCAACATGCCAGGCATCAGATCTTCAAGGAACTCCCCTGGTACTTATTGAAAGTCCTCAGGAAAAATTGGATTGTATTATATTCCTTCAGAAACATGGGCGAGGTGACTGCTTCAAACCTTTTCCATTTTCAGGAGAATTTCTAACAAAGCCTGTGTTAGTGTCTCCATAGCTTTAGTGATTTGAGCCTAACAGGCAGACTAATTGCTCAAGCCTTTGAATTTCTCAGCTAGAAAGAGACTGCTACCTGTAATTTAATTTATTAACTGTGCACATACTCTTAATTCTCTACAGGAATGAAGTAAAAGATAAGAAAGGGAATAATATAATTTAAAGGTATGCATTTAAGTGGCTATGAATTAACTCGCTCAGTTACTGCATAAACCATCGTATTTTTCTTCTCTTTCCCTCAGCATTTTACTGAAGAGCCTGACTAAACAAAAGGGAAACAAAGAGAACTTGTGAAGAAATAGAAAGGACCATTAACACGTATCTGGCTATCACAGCAGGAATTGAAATTCATCATCAACATCCAGGTATTCACTTTACCTGACTAACCTTGATATGGCAAGTTCCAGTTTGGAGAATTGTGTATGAGAATCTACACAGTCAGAAGGGACTTTCTAAACTGAAGCAAGACATGGTACAGGACAGAACAGAGAGAGTGCCTGGTCTAAGACCTCTGTTCAAGGTGATGCAAATCTGCATTAGGTTCATTTCTTGAGGAACAGAGAGCAGTGAAAGCATCTGCACCTCTTGCCTAGAGGATAACTTTAACGGGAAAGTAATACCCTTAAAAACACAATTGAAGAACTTACAAATGATTAAATAATAAGGTTTTGGACTTCATATAACCTGAATATGGTCTCCTTTCCAGTGACCACAATCTAATTTCATCCACAGTAAGATCTGAAATAATTTCATTATTAGAGACATCAAATATACTGCACATCTGCAAATTAATCATGGGGGATGGAGGGAATGTTTTTATATAGCTCACACAGGAAGATGAGATTATGGTAAATGTAATAACTTCCCACTCGAGTGAATAGATTCTCCATTTTAACAGATCCAGAGCTTTCTGGTTCCATTGTGGAACAACAGAACAGCTCACAATACAAATGAGTAACTTCTTGGGTAGTGCTCAGCAATGTTTCAAAGAACATGCCTGTCATACCAACAAATTCATCCCACACACAGTGACCGTAACATAAATCTTTAAGTCAGAGTTTTCCCATACAGGAACAAAAGGCATCCTCTCTTAGGCCTTCAAGGGAGCGTGGCAGCAGCATCTATCCTGACAAAGATTTTGTGAGCATTATATTCCTTGCTATCCTCTTTATTTAACTGCCTGTATAGATTTGTTATAATCAACATCCTTCTCTCTCTCTCAGTAATTGAGTGATATGTGAACATCTCGTATCCTGTAATTAATATATTGCTCCATAGTAGAAATTTATAAGATTGGATTGTAATACAAGCATTGGCAGAGTACAAAAAATGCCTACAAGTGAACTTGCTCTGCCCATCTCTCATCAACATCTGTGAATCACTTCTCATAGTTCTGATTTGCCCCCAAAACACAATTTGTACATCTCCTGTATTTTTCCAGCATTCTTTTCTAATGGGGCAGGGGGTGTCAAGGGTTCAAGCTGTAAGCCAGGATAGATTCAAGTCTGCCATGCAGGAACACCTAATCTCACAGCATTGTACAAAGCAGAAATATTCAGCTGTGTTATGATACGGATAACTTTTCCCATTGTTTCCCACAGAAAGTACAAGGGCTTGTTTAACCCAAATATAACAATATCAAAAGCATATTTCTACATTTTACATGTCAGACTGAATAATATCTAAATAATTACAATTAAAAATGTTCAAGATAAAAGGTAATTTAATTTCAAAATGTATTTCATGTACTTTGACATGATCTGGGAAACTAACCATAGTAAAAGAACTAAACAGGTCTATTTACACAGTGATATGCTGCCAACAAGTGTTGGATATGAAGGCCAGAAGTCAAGTTCCAATCTTCTGAGTCAAATCCACAATGGAAAACAATGTCACCACTTCACATTTTCTGGAAACATTGCCTGTCATTTTTGCAACCCATTTGTCAGCACTCCATCAAGCTCCTGCCATGCCATAATGAACTGCTAGCTACCTCAGATTATTCACTATTATTTATGTAAGATCTTGCACTATTTGGCTAGATATTTTTGAAGCCTCATTAGCAAAGATTACATCATTAGTGAAGATTTAGCCCTGGCAAGGCTAGGTCCATTAAGAAAGAAAGGCTGAGCTGTTGCACTATATAGTAATTTGCAAGTTATATTAGCTATACTTCTAAGCTTAGTACAACTAAGATTGGATATTTCGGTGGAATGACAAGAAAACATGATTACCAACAAATATGCACTCTGTGTGCAGTGAAACCAGTCAAGTCCTCTAGACTGGATTGGAATTTAAGCACTTGTGCCATCTTACCTGTGATCACTTACTGTCACAAATACAATAAGAAAACATCCTACCCTCACCACTTTGCTAGAAACTGGACAGGGGTGAGAAAGCTGGCAATTTGACAGCAGGTGAAAGAGGGCAGGATCTCATCAAACTCATTTAACTAAAGAGAAGCAGAGTAAATATGAGGTCCTAATGTAAGTTATTATGCCATCAAGATATTGTATTGTGAATCAGGATTTAAGAAGAGCAGTATTTATAAGTCTGGATATTAAATGCTTTCTAGCAAGTATGGAGACAATATAAGCTAAAAGTTAGTGATGAGATCGAACATGTTAGCATAAAATACTTCATAAATAAATGTATTCAATATATTCTGCTCATATCACCAACTGCAGACAGCTGTATAATGTGATACACACAGGATAAAAATGAGAATGATGAGAATGCACGCTATCTTTAACACACTGTGCTTCTACAGGCCACTGCAGAGGAAGCTTAAAGCCTAGAGTTTACTTAGATTTATTTTTCAGAGATTTTAGGACTTCCAGATGTTGCCAGAGCACCTTTAATTTCTCTTGAAATATATATGCCAACCGTGCTTCAATTGCTGCATTATGTTTTCCACCATTCTTCCCCTGCTGGCCTTGCACTGCCCTCAGAGAACCTGAGCTTAGCCTGCTGCAGCCATTAAACTGATCTTGACCCATGCCAGGGGCCAGAAAAGCTGAATACACAGCCTACTTTAATTTCTTTATACTCAGCTTGTGCAAAGGTCAGTATGCAGAGTATGGGTGGGTCAAAGCCCACTGGCACGGACAGAAATGTTATGCAGTTGCACAGGGATGGAAGTGTGCACAGGAAGTTGCAATTCCAGTTTGTGTCTCAGGGAAAGGTCACACACAGCAGAAGTCCTTCCCATTGGTTTGGGTGACCCTAAGGAATGAACTGGTTAAAAGATGGTGCCTGCTTTCTTCTTACACTTTGCTTTCAAGAGCACCTTAGTGTAGGAACAGAGAGAACCTGGGCATGGGGATCACTTGTGTGTCAGCATGGCCATGCCCCTGAAGCTGCATCCTGCTTAAAGCTAAATTGTCCCAAATCACAGCAAAAGCTCTGTCCATCCCACTAACCATCTTGTCCAAGTAGATCCTACTCTTGTACATTTTACCTTCAGAACTTTAAAATTGTTAATATCAGCCACATTCCTTCTCCTCAGCATTTGTTCCAGGGAATATCAGTACAGTTTGCTTCAAAGAAAGGTTATTTATATGATGCCTTATAAATGGCATAGAACATTAGGGTTCTTCCCAATACATTCTCTCTCAGGAACTGATAGATCTTCCTTTATTTCTCATTTTGCAGAACTGCAGAATATGTCCTCCCCTCTCTAGTATACACATTTATTAATATTTCCTTTTGAACTCACATACTCAGGAGGGAGTTTCCCAAAGGAAGGCCTTCCAAATAGTGCTCCACATCAACTTACAACCCTGAAGCAAACTAGTTGACATGCCAGTATCTTCCAAGGGTGACATATCTATTCCCCTGATATATGAGCACCTTGAACTCAATGTCATGTAGTCCAAATTGCAGAGGTAACTAGATCATGATGCAATTCTGCTGATTTACTGGGATTGCATAGAGGGGTATTTGGTTTATGGAACTCAGTGATGTGTTCATCTCTATTTTGAAATTGTACTGAAGAAAGACAAACCCCCTAAGACTGCCTGATTAGTTCCCTGTCTTTTCCCCCCACTTCCAGCACTCTGAGACGTGTTGGTTTTAAAACCAAAAACCTGCAGCATGCCGTGTAGATGCTACCCCTTCAAAGGGATATATTTCCTGTACTCTCATTTTTAATACTACTGCCATCTTCTAAATACCTGCTTTACTTGGAAATGATGACCATTTCCTCCTCCTTCTGTTTCTACCCCATACTGACTTCCTAAGTTACATAGAAAAGGACAGAATAATTACAGTACAGGTGCTAGAATCTAACCTTTTATGTATACAGCACTCACGGATAACATCAATATTCAGTTGTAACTTCTGCTGAGGAGCTCAGTAGCACACTGGCAGTCCCACCAAGGTCAGTGAACACATAGGAAAACAATGTTTGTCCCAAAGCAGAAATGTCCCCACTATGCAGAACCAATCATTCCTACAATAGCCACTCAGTTTTCTTCAAATAAACTTTAGTAGGATTTGCTGATTGTCCAGAAATCTTACAAATACTCTACAAAACTTTGTCTACTGCCAAGTGGTAGAAAAGGTGAAGAAAATTCTTATACCAGAGAAGAATTAAAAGGAGTGCTTTATAGGAAGGAAGTAGGAGTCATTAATCTTTCATTTCAGAAAGCAAAAGCTATAATGGTTTAGACTCTTGCAAAACCTTTTCCCCTCTAGCATGATTTGAAAACATAATGCAGTCAGTGGGGAAGGACCATCAGTATCCCAGCTTTGCTTCTCACAGCAGTAGAGGAAATAACTGATTTTGAATGGTGAGTGGATAAAACTATGAGCACAGGGAATGTAGGATTTCATTTCCTTTGTATTCACTCTCATTTTTTGAATTGTCTCTGCTGCAGCAACAGTTTAAAACATTGTTGAGATTAAATTTAGCAAAATAAGTGTGCATGTGCATATCTATATTCCTGAGCAACTTTTTTTGGGTAATATAAAACAGCTGAAAGTAGGAATTTCTGTGTGAGGCACACATTCCTATCATTGGTGGTTAAAAACTCAAATCTCATTGGTGCTTTCCTCTGCTGAATTCAAAACACTGTCACTCATGACCCCACTGTTCCTCACCACGGACCAAAAGTCACACACAAATAGGGTTTCAACATGCTCTGCTGGCCAGGTCAAACCCTTTGCAAAGGCATTATGGTATTAGCCTGCTGATTGTTCCTGTATCATTTGTCCAATTTCTGTTAATGCTGCATGAGTACAGAGAAGGGAGGGGACAAGAAAGTGTGACCAGAGCTGGTGCATCTGGAGCTCCCCATTTTCACAGCAACTCTAAATATATTAAAGCCTTTATATGAAAGACGTGCTGCCTTATTCTTGTGACAAAGACAGCACCAAATGCTTTGCTCAGTCACAGAAAGAAAACAACTTGGGTCCAACACCCCTTTTCAAAGCAGGTGCAATTAGATCTGCTAGAACTGGGCTTTATCCTGTCCAGTCCTCCAAGGACAAAGATCCCATGACTTCTCTGGTCATCTGTTCCAGTGTTTGAGCACCCTCACAATGAAAACATTTCCTGTGTAACTGAAATTCACTGTGATCCAGTTTACATGCTTTGTAAATACATCCTATAGCTCTGCACCTCTGGGAAGAGTCACCCTTTGCACTTTCCTATTCAACAGATGAAAAGAACAATAAGGTTTCCCTTTCACTTTCTCTCCTCCAGGCTCAATTAACCAAATTTTCTCAGCCTCTCCTTGTGTACCATGTACTTCAATCCCCTAGTTGTCTTAGTGATCTTTTGCTGAATTAACTCCAGTATAAAAATGTCTTTCTGGTGCTAAAGAGCCATTCAGAAGTGCTCATGTACCAGACAGTTGTATCTCAGTTAAATGATTGTAAAGGTTTGAAACTCTTTAAAAAGTAGCCATAAAATATTTTACAAGTGTATCATAAACTGTCATGTTTTTTCATTTCATCTGCTCCATATTGCACAAAGCTTTTACACACTACAATATACATGATTTAATATATATCAATACCAGAAGCTGTCAAACTTCTGTTTTCTAAAGTTTTTCTGCTGGAATTAGGAACTGGAAACTAGGACACTTCCTGCATAAGCTTTACCTTCACTCACAGCACAAAGAAATATTAACAAGGACATTGGGACTTTGAAAAGTGTCACAGCTTCGCTGTCCTAGATTTGAAAAGGAAATAGCAATGAAGTGTCTGCTACATCGAGACTGGCTCCTGGGAGCCAGAGGGAAAGCAGATGAAAAGCAACTTTTTTTTTCTTTTAATGACAGCACAGGTTTCTAAATTTAAACCTCCAAACAGAAAGATCTTGCAAAGATCTTAAAGTGATACCTTAACCCACTTTTAGAAACAATGGTTCTTTCAAAGCGCTACTCATTTATAGAAAAATAACAGCACAGGGATTACGTCACCTCAAAAATACATAAGAGGATAGAGGATAATTGAGGATTCTGTGCTACAAAAAGAAAGTTGGTGCAAAGATCAGCCTTCTCTGGGTTAATATTGACAAAAGACAAACGCACCAAACTTTCTCCTGCTCCCAGCAAGCCTGGAAAAGCACAGTTCCAAAGAGGCACGTGCCAACAGAGGGGAGAGGCTGCACCAGCCTCACGTGAGCAACTGGCTGGAGCAAACACTGCTCCATCCCAAGAAAACACTGCACAGATCCCTGTGTAATCCTGCACCTGCATCTGTCTGAGACGAGCAGAATGCCTGACATTTTCTCCAGTTGATTTCCTACAGCACTCAGAGTATCTCCATAGCTCCAGCAGCCAGCCAGGTCAAACACAATAAATAAATCAGGAGCCTGCTAAAATGTGCACTCAGCCAGAAATAGAGCTTTCAAACAGTTTTGTGGGTTTCTTTGTTTTGGGGTTTTTTTTAACCAGTGGACACCTGGAGGCAAAATGGGGACTGAAGACCTCTCCTAAATCCCTTATCAAATTGATGACTGGATTACTCAGATATATTAGCATTGAACAAAAGCCACAAAGGCTTTGACCTCATTTAAGCTACTGAAAAAACAGAGACATAAATATGGCAGTGAAAAACATATTTAAAATTAGACACTGAGCTATTCAGACATCGTGTGCTAAATACTGTTTTATTCACTGTCAGGGAGGGAGTGCTGCAATCAGGAAGTTCCATAAGACCTGAAAATGACAGTGGCTTGTGCAGTGAGAAGGAAGTGAGAACAAACCCAGTGAGCTCCTCAGTCTGTCTGCGGGCAGCAAAAACCTTTATGTTTGATTTTTGCAAGAGTTTAAGCTCACATGTAAGATTCCCAGCCCCTGGCAGAGCACCAAGGCTACAAGTTTACAGTGACAAACTCACAGAACTCCTGCAGACTCCTTGTATGAAAAGTTACAGCTTGGTAGAAGCAACTGACCTTCGCTGAAAGTCAAAGCAGCGTAAACAGAAGTGTTGTCTTTCCATAACAAGTACTTGCATGACTCGGGCAATCCCCTGAACTGAGGAATTCAAGTACCTTTACAAAACACAGGGAAGCAAGACTATAGCTGGAAATGACTTGACTTGCAAAGAATCTCTGACTGTTTGTTCTTTTTCCATTTGTACTTAAGGAAATATCAGAAAGGCTGTAATTTCCACCATTTTCTGCAGTGGTTCAAGAGCAACCAGCACGCCTGATTTCCTTTGTCACCAATAATGTTGTAGAGTTTTCTGCCACGGTATTGCCAGGCAGCTGTCACATTCAAATCTCACTATTA
The DNA here is from genome assembly GCA_013398275.1 of Promerops cafer. NCBI lineage: Eukaryota > Metazoa > Chordata > Aves > Passeriformes > Nectariniidae > Promerops > Promerops cafer. The sequence continues at coordinate 400,517 of VZSE01012627.1, forward strand.
GAGCAGTTGGTGTTGTTTTCTTTAGCTTATATTTAGTGCTTGTTTGCATTCTTATTTTCTGCCCTTAACTTTTGGGGAATAAAATGTTAGTGGCATATGTAATACTCCAGACTTTTGCTATGGATACTGATCAATATGATTGGTGGAGCTTCTATACCATATAATGGGAAAATCAGTGAAAAAATAGTTACAGTACTTTGGAAACTTAGCCCACTATACCTCTGAATAACCTGAAAAAGGCTTAGAAATAAAAGTACTGAAATGAATTCATAGGAGGAAATGGGCAGGGAAGAATCTGTTCCTTTTCAATACAACATTTAGGAAGAGACAAAATAAATACGGCACAATCTCAGTCATTTAGATGCCAAGAAAAAGGACCAACTATGTTTAAAATGAGTGATTTATTATGGTTTATATAGTCCATGTATGCACCCACATCCCCCCCAAGGATCTGGATACCAAAGTTTCATGGGCCTTCACCTACTACAAACTGGGAAGGAGGCCAAGAACAACCTTTCCACTTGCAGTGATGGCTGTGTTTTCTATCAAGCCATGGAAAATTGCAGAGGGACGGTCAAAAAGTGAATGTGTTTCTAAGCTTCAAAAATCTGGACTGATCATTTTTGTAAACAAAATCTCAAGGAAAACCCTCATAAGGTCCATGGCAAGGGATATTCAGACAGTTGGTGCACATGGAATGGGTATTGTATCCATGTTCTGCACATCCATATTGCTATACCATAAAGTTTTTAAAGATACTGTAAAATCCCCAATATGGAGCCCTTTGCATTAATATTTACTGATTGATTTCTGAGCATTTTTATATTTTCTCTTTCTTGCCAGTTAGCAAATATGCTACAATTTCCCCTAATGTAGGAATTTTGACGGGAAAGTCAGACAGCACATCTGAGCAGGTATGTCGGAGGTTGGCCTGACCCACCAGCTGGCTCTGAAGGATCCCTCTGGCCCTCTGAGATAGGCTCTTAGGACCACACCCATAGCATTTAGTATTTAGAAAGATTGTGAAACATATACTGCTTCAAATTATTTTAAAAAATTATTTCAGAAGAGAGAACATATAGATTATCTATGCCTTATGAATGGGAAGCCAGAGTAGAAGTGAAATGTCTTGAATCATCATAATGATAATGGACCTTTATGTTTTGACAACTGATTAATGCCAAAAATGCAGTTCCAAAACCCAGGTGAGAGCATGCAGGATTTGTGCCCCAAGCCGAAGCAGCTGCACAGTAGGAGCTGCACACCTTACAAGGATGTAACAGTGCTTAATCAAACCTGAGGTAACACTTCCACAAGTGGAAAATTTACCGAGCTAATCTTTATAACCTGTAAGATGTTGGCATGTGGTAATTTTACAAATTGAAATGCAATTATTTGATTTCCTTAACACCAAGTACTGCAGAATTGCAAGGAATCTGGATAGAAAATTTATGCTGAAAGCCAGAGAAGGTGAATGCAGGCTGGAGTGCATGTGCTCAGCTCAAGCTCTCCCCACCCACCTCCGTGCTCCCCCAAAGGCTTTTATTACACATGGGAGCAGCCTCCCATGTTGTTTATAAATTGAAAAATAAATATGACTTGACCATGAAACTTAAATTCAATCAAGAAGGCCCATCACTTTGAAGTTACAGCTATATCTCAGGTATTAAATTTGTTCACTAACTAATCAACAATATTGATGTCCTTCATAGTTACTGATGCTCATAGACAAAACCATAAATATTATGATTATCAAGGGGTGTTTTTCTTCATGGATTCATGACAGTGTTGATGTTTGATGTGGTATTTGGTACCTCAAAAGGAGATGCTTGGTACTTTATTGGCTTGGTCATAAAGGTCCAAATTCATTTACTCTTGAAGAAAATAAATCAGACATTTGTGAAAGGGTAGCAAAGCAGCTTAACATATTTCTGTTATGATATCAAATGGCAAAACCCAAAAATCAATTCAGAGTGAAAACTTCCACTGCTCTGAATTAGAAGTTATTTTACTGCCATATCTTTGCAAAGTGATTCCTGAAAAGGTTTTGTACACCTCTCTTGCAAATCCTATGATTATTACATTGCAGCAGCATTCTGCATGTAAACTTGAATTTAATTTTCAATTTTTTCATATGATTCTTAGTATTAAAGGGCAGTTACTGGGTCTCAATTAGTTAGATTGATGGTAATTTTTATCTCATAAGAGTAATGCAAATGAAGTATTCAAACCTCCAGACACCTATTGCAGTGCATTGGAGGGAGGCCAGCTTTCACTCACAATGTTCTTTGACTAAATTGAATCCATATGTTTACATGGAATAAAATATTACAAATGTCTCCCAGGGGCAGCCAATCATTATTGAGTGCTTTAATAACCTAAACCAAAAATTCTTTAAGGTGACAACTAACCTTTAGCCAGAAAGATATTTCTGTTTATTTTAGTTTTTTTCTTTAATAATGCAGGGTGTATTATCCTAATTTAATTCCAACTTGTCATCAACAGAATACTTATCTGGGATAATTCTGAAAAAGCTGTACAACAAACCATTTGTGAAAGCAGTAATAACTTAGTTCTAAACATATGGTTCCAATTTTGTTTTTCCTTTTCCCCCACATAAATGTAACTTAGTTGTTGTAGTTTTATTTTTGCAACACATAAATCTGATATCTTTGAGAGAGAGATCTGGACATGAAAGAAAAGCTACATTTACATTTTAAAACTGCTTCAGTTGCCCACCATTTTATCCCCATAACAATATAGCCCTATTCAACAGGGTACCAGCTCTTGAAGTTTAAATTCATAGAGAGGCTACTATTTTACAGGAAATTACTTGATGCTGTCTAAACTAACAGAGTTTACTTGTGTCTGCAGCTTGTACACATACAAATCTAAATTCTAGATTTCATAGAAATTAGAGTGAAGTTGACCCTTGAGAACTCAACAGCAGGTCAAGACACTATATTAATTTTCAATATATTCAAGCATACAGCAATGTAGTGTGAGATTCCCACCTGGATTTCAGCTTCCCTCTTGATTTACTTTATCAGGAGCTTGCAACATGCAGAAAGTAAACTGTAATTGTCCATTTTAGTACTAGAAAGTATTTTGGTGATTAAAAATGTATATTAAATATTTATTATTTTTTATTTCCATTTCTTAAATGCTCTTATCAAGTTATATCTGCCCTGATCCAAATACAGGCCTGGTTCCTGAAGGCTGAGAATGCCCATTCCTCTCCTAGGCAGAAGTCTTATCCTGAAGTGCCACTGGGTGTTTAGTGAGGAAAACTACTTCATTACTGAGATCCCATGCACAAATTTCTTTCTTCCTCAAAACTTCTCTCTGGCAAAACTCATCTCCCTTCTCTGTCTCAGTTGTTGCAACCATTTTGCATGCAATGAATCTCCTGCCTCCTGATTTACCAGGCGTATTTACCAAATTAAAGTGGTAAAATGTGGCTTTATCATAGAGTAGAAGCATGTCCCAGAGACTTCAAGAGAAAGTAGTTTTGTAACCAGGAAAACTGTTTATGTTACATATCTGTTAAAATGCAATATATAGATAGAAAAGGTGAAATTCTACGCAAGGCACAGATGGTTCTGGAGCATTTTTGTCTGTCCATAAATGCTGTGTGGAATTACTACTAAGTTCAAAGAATGCTCAGCAACATCAGATAGACTGGAGACTTTTACCATCCTGTTTTAGACTTCCCTAAAACAAGAGATAGAAATATCTGGGACTTGTTAAAGGCTTTCAGTGCATTTGCCATGTGAAGAGACAATGGAACATGCAAAAATGCATCAGCTAAGGCTCCTAAGTACAATCCACAGAGAAATACTTGTGGGACTAACCCACCAGACATGCAAAGACCAAGCCAACACAAACACAGATGGTGAAGCCCTTTTCAGACCCTATCTGGTGTCAAAGGCAGAAGGTATCAAATTAATTTTGCAACCTAGAAGTATGTGAGGAATCCAAATTCCTCGATCTCCTTTGCAACAGCACTTAAGCACACTAAAACAGGCAATGATGAAAGAGGGAGAGTTTCTAGTCTTACTTTTGGGTTTGCTACCAAGGACTTCCCTCAGAGCTCTCCCAGGGTAAGAGGCTGACAAACCTGCTGGCCCACAGACACACACATGGCTGCTCCCTTCTCCTACTTGAATTTCATATCAGTTACTGAAATGAGATACTGAGCATGTCAGTACAAAAATGTCCAGTGTTGTACTAACATACGGAAGAGATGTCACAGAGAGGATTCTTCCCTCCTCTACACTGGTGGATGGTGTCGCTCAAAATGTTCCACCTTTGTTCCATTTGGAGAACAAGATTTAGGCCCACGTTTTATTTTGAAGGCAGACTTGTGACACTCACTGACTGACAGAAAAGCAGCGGCTTCCAGGAGGGTATTCTGACACTACAGAGAGAACTGCAGTAACAAATCTATAAAAACTGGATTACAGCTCACTCCTTCCAGGCCCCTCTCCTCCCTTGAGGATCCTAGCCCATTGGTTTAACGGGGTTATACACTCAGGTTCCCAATGTATTTCCATGGAAGCTTCTAGTTATTTTAGACCTGTTGCAAGACTGTAGTCAGGGACAGATAATACCACTCCTTTTAGATTGCAGCAATTGCTTGCTTCCAAGTTATCAAATCTGGTTTCAAATGCCACATCTTTTAAATAAAGTAACAGGATCTGTCTTAGCATTTTTTTTCCCCAATAGCTTCACATTGTAAAGCAATCAAAGGAAGGATGCCTAAAGCATGAGGTAGCCATGCCAAACCTTGGTGTTTAAATAATTTTCATTAATATTTAGTTCCAGAGAATAATTTATAGCATCTTTGAAATGTTTCACTTTGGAATTTAGATAATGGACCGAGAGTTGCAAAGCAACAGGGTACAGACTACACTTAAGGTCTGCAAGTGCTACAGAATAAAAGTTACAGGATTGTAGCACACACATTCCTGCACTTGTGCACATGAAAAATTTTTACAGGTACTCACAACTGAACTGAAAATATGTAATAAATAGTAAAAAAGGGCAAAGCAGACAATTTCTGACTTTGATACTAATGACACTCATCTATATGACAGACAAAAGGTAGCTGGAATTAAAATATTCACCTATGATCTGACATCTGTGCTTTTGCTGAGTCACATCATATAACATTTATATTGTCTATTGATTCTGGATTTGTCTGTATTTATGCAGGTTCTTTAGTAGGAAAAAGAGTTTAATTTTTTTAGACCAAAATATCTTATCCTGACCATTAATTCTTGGTACCTTTAATCCTGAGGGAGTCAAGAGAAGAGAGCTTATTTTAGCTTTTCAGATAATAAGCACTAGATAAGCACTTGCAGCCTGTAAACAAAACAAGAACAGTAAATGACCCAGTAATTTTAAATTAATCTTTAAGGGACAGACATTAAACAAAATTCTGAACCACTTCAGGGGTTCTTGATCTGTCCAAGTAGGAAAAAAGGAATTCCCAGCCACCCCTTCACTCTGGGCTCAGGCTACAACAATTAACCAGCAAGGATCACCAAATGTTGGTCATCATCAATTGTTGACTGAATCTGTGGCCTGGTCTGCCTTAGTTTGCCTAGATAGACCAAAAACCAGTCTATTTTCTTTCCCCTGTAGCCTATATTTTCTTTTACATATTTTAGGACATTTTCAGTCCACTCAGACATTCTCCTCCTGCCATGGAAATTTACTTCACAAAAAAAGCAACAGTTGGTAGCCTCCTACTTAGATTGTACTTGAAAACATGCTTGTAGCTGTAAACTTCTACATTCCTTTTAGCTGGAGCTCTTTTGGGTTATTGTTATGCCTAGTACTTCTTGGAGAGCATATTTTCCAGCTGTCACGAAGGAAAAATATCTGGAGGTTAGACCATCTAGCAGTGTTTTCATTACCACACAGAAAATAGGGGGAAAAAAGCAAAGAATTTATGTTAAAATAAAGATGGCAGATTTGGGCACACGCTTGCACGCAAATTAAATATGAAAATGCTGATACCACCAGAAAATCAGCTTTACCACTAGGACCCATAGGCTTAGATAAAAATTAAGAATATCAGATCGATTTGGCTGTAAAACCCAAAGTTCTGATTTCCAGAATGGTTGCAATCTTTGCTGGGTCAGATCCTGAAACAGCCAAACAGCTGTGATTTTCTTAGGACCTCTGAGCATATTTTCTCTGCTTTCATCTACCATGACAGTCTGAATATTTTCCATGTTAGAATTAGTAAAGTCCAAAGCATATTCCATAAAAATCTTTGCCATGTGTCTGTCTTGAGAAACCAAACATTTGAGACACCTTTACTTTAAAAATAAAATTTTTTTCCCCCTCAAAATAATTATTTGGTGCTGTCTGGGTTTTCTTGGCCTGAAGCTGGTATCCAGATGTAATTCCAACAGTAAGAAGAGTTTTTCCATAAAGATAATTTGCAGAAGTTCCCAAAGATGTTCAGTGCCTGGGTTTAATCAGCCCTGGAAGCATGTTTCTAAGCCAGAACCACTTAAATGAAAAAAAATTTATCCAGGACTTTGTGATCTACATTGTCCCATAGGGGCACAGCTGTTGTCTTACATTTCAGAGACTGAAATTCCATCCTCAGTGTAGCTGTGGTTTGATCTATTAACTACTGTGCCTTGTCACCAAATGAATGAAAAAACCTTGGAAGACAAGATGTTATGTAAATTTAATCCATGTAACAGCAGTGCTATTTAGCCAAGCATTACCACTGGAGAACTGAGCGTGGCTTCCACAATATATGGAATTCTGACTTGGCTCAGAAACAATCTGAAAAGCCCCATCAGTTACATAAGACACTATAAAGAACAATTCAAGCACAGGACTGATGACAGAAGACACATCTAGAGAATATGTTTAGTGTGTACAGTCCTTTTGAGAAGGAAATCATGCTGGTGAATAACAACCACACAAGAGGCAAACTTCCTGTTGGTAAAGAGCAGAGCTGCCACCAGGGAGGAATCAATGTCACAGCCAGTTTGAACCTAACATGGCAAAGTGTGTTAAAAAGAGGAGGAAACAAGTTCAGATGCAAACACCCCTACACAGTGAGTGCTTCATGGCCTGAATAGCTCTAAGGCCCCTACAAGTCTCTAATCAAATCACTGGAACACATCTGCAGAGTTCTCCCCGATGGTCCCCCTCGGGCTGGCAGGCAGTGGCTGCTCAGTGGCAGCAGCAATAAGGCTCAGACACCGTGTTACCATAACTGGGCAGCTAAGGGAGCAGGTCATTCATGATGGGAACCCCTCGGAGGGTTTCTGTGAGCCAGTTCCATGTCAGATACTATCAGTGTACAAAAAGGACCAGCACACCCTCTTGCAGATGGGCGTAGGGCCTTCCTGGGAGACACAGGAAATGGAACTCCCCCTGGGGCCCCAAACAAAGGAGAAGCAGGTAGGGACAGAAAAGGCATTATTTTCAGAATGTGCATCCTTATTCGTAGTCACAGAGACTCAATCAGTGTGAGAATAGCTCAAGAAAAACATACACTCTACATCCTCTTCATTAAGAGAGGAAGCAAAAAATCCCCCTAAACCTGGGCCAGTAAATAACACCCTATTTCCCTAAATTAAGCACTTGAAATGGCTATAAAAAGTTTCTGAGCATCATTTTTTAGTGAGGAAAGACCTCAGACTTTCCTTAGAACCTCCTCTTCTGCCTGTTAGCACTCCTCACAGTGTCAATTTTGTGTTAGCTCCCCTGTTTCCTTTAAGGCATGGTCTGTCCCTATCACACACTTTAGCTCCCAGTAGGCTGCTGTGGATGAATGCTGGCACACTCCTGAAACACCCCAAAATCTCATCCCCATAGTGATCACATGAGGATTTCCTACTCATGAACAGACCATTCATAAATATAAACCTTATACAACCATCTGGTAAGAATTTGAGAGTCAAATTCAAATGAATATTGGCTTTTACACAATTTCATAGAGACAGAATTATGCAATTTTAAAGTTTCATTCAAATGAGGTAGTGATTACTCAAATGAGGAAATGGTGTAAATGCATACTGAGGGAAAACTAATACCTAACACCAAGACTGTGTGGTAGAAGGAAAAACTCCAGAACTTTCATTTAGCAAAATGTTTAGCAATAGCATAATTATCATCTTGTATTTGCTACTGCCACATCATTTAATATGTTGTATTTTAAATTTCAACTTAGCGCTAAACTGAAGCTACTTCATCATTAAAACCAAAACTGAATTTGCCCAAGTAGAAGTAAGTTTCAGAATTTAACCCATGAAGAACAACTTCACTTAGTTCAAATGAAAAAGTTCCCAGTAAACTTAATACATCTTGCAAAAAGGTTCTTTCAAAGGTTTCCTAATTGAACTTGCTTCAGCTTACAAGGTTTTTTTTTTTTTTTTAATAGCATGCAAACATTTGAAAGCCAATAGGAACAAGGTGTCTCTGTGCATATTACTTCAGAATTAACAACAATACCTATTGAAAAGACAGGGTTTCTTCTGATTTAGAAGCAGGGCCTTTTTAAATAGTACTCTTACAAAAGCTAAACCAAAACACAACTTGATTTCTTGTTCAACCACTTTCAGAAAACCTGCAGAGCCAATATAGAAAAGGTTCCAATTCTTAAGAGAAGGTGTTTTTAATCCTTTTAATGGGGCAGCAGTAATTGCCTTCGGGGTTCTCTTCAAATCAGCAATATGCTACCAGGCTTGCTGCTCTGCAGGGAAGTTGTGAAGTGTATCCTTCCCTCTCCCAGGGCCTTAATTATTGCTTTCTCCAGTGGCCACAGCCCCTTCTGATTTTCATTGGAGAGCCTTGCAGGGCAGGATCCTCTTCCACAGGCAGAGCCCTGTGCAGCTGAAGTGCCACACTGTGTTAGGAGATGTCTTTGGAGCCTTCAATGGGCACTTGGAACTGTGCAAGATAGTGACTACTGCTGCCCACAAAAGCTAAAACCATCAGCTGCAAATTCAGCAACATTTTTACACACCCAAAGCTAAACAATGAATGACTATTCAGAGAACGCAAATATATTCAGAGCCTGTAAATCCATGCTAAAAGTGTAAATTCCCTGATGTCTTCCCTGCCCTGGCTCCACAAGCACAGAATTGGAAAGACAGGAGGTCAGTTTTGAGTGAGTCGACACTTGCTGCAGCTTTTTCTCACTCAAAACTAGGCCATCTACTTGCTCTGGATGAGAATTTTTAAAATAAGCCCATTCCTGTGCAACTTACTCTAGACACTTCTGTTGAGTCCTAAACATTTCTAAACAGTAAGAACTGCATCCTAATTCCTGTTTCAAAATAAAGCAGATCAGTTTGAACCCCTGTATGGACGCTGCTGTGCACAGTGTCAACTAGATCTGAACTTTCCTAGAACAGAGAGATCTTTGAAATCACTTTTGGCATTTGTCTCAGAAATGAGAATATTTGCATGAACAGTCATTTTGGAGCTGCCACTGCAATGTATTAACTGGAGAAACTACTCTTACCATATCCGACTCTGCAACCCTACAAAGTGACCTTTCCAGCAAAGAAATAATACAGAAAGTATAAAACCAGACTGAGCTGGCCAAGAGTTGCACAGAAGCCTATTCAGAAACTCCCAACTTTTGTCATCTCTGACAACCAAGTACTGTGCAAGTTAGCTCAGCAGATTCAAAACCTGATGTACTTCTGCAGTCCAGCCCTCTCAGGGAGTTTTCTCCTTCCTCGGGCTAGGAATGTGACTTTAAACAAAACTACATAGCTGAGTTCTGCTCCCACATCACCATTTAAAAATAAACTTATAACTGACTTGTGGTAAACTAATTTTCAAAACTTTTCTGTGGATTGGTATGTATTAATCCCTCAGATAAGTACTATTCTGAGATTATAACCATTTACATAATTATTCATAATTAGCATGGCTATCTGTGTACTACTTGTTATCTAGGACTTTCTGTTGATTACATGTATGCTACAAAGCGGATCTCAAAAATAGAAGCTTCCATTTAATCTCTTCTGCATTACACAGAAATATTTGGCACTTGTTCATAATACATTAGCTTCTAAGTAACATAATAATAGAGCTAGCTGTCTGACTCAGGGCTATTTCTGAAGCTGCTAATTTGATTTTTTTCCAATAAACAGAAAACTTTCCCCATTATGTTGCTTTTCTGCTTGCAATGAATTATCCCAGATTGCTACATAACTAGATAACCTGATAAGACAAATTTTGTTTGTTTCGTATAACCTTCCTTCAAAGCATCCACTACATACAATGACAAATGTAAAGTGATTTTTTAATAAATATAGTTTATACTTTTGACTGATTTATACAGCAGAAATCTTAGCAAGCAGAAATCCCCTTAGCAAGGGAGGAGGTGTGTATGCTCAGGGGGATGCACTAACACAAATCTACAGACAGGGCACGCCGACAGCTGGGCAGCTGAACACTCAGGGATGTGATGTCAGCTCATGGTATGGCTGTAGCTGTTCTAGATTAATATAACTCTCACAGATATATTTACTGAGTTTACAGAAAGAGTTTACTCCATAAGCTAAGGAAAAAAAATCCTGTTTCGCAGTCATTAATATTGGTGTCCATAAAAAAATGTTAGTATAGCATATAGTATTCTAATATCAATAACATGTTTCTAGTTTAATTCACAACTGTAATTCTAGAGCTGCACATATTCTGTTCCCCTCTGGCCTTGCTCCTGAGCTCAATGGAACAGTTTCAAGGAGAGATGAGTGGAAATATTTTCATTTTGTTCCTAAAGAACCAGACAAACAGAGCTGAAGGCTTTTAAAGGAGTAAAACTGAAAGTTCTCTTGTTCAGTAAGTCTTGTCCATGGAAACTTATTTGACATTTCACAATTTCAGATATAGGTTTTGGTTTCATGATTAGCCTTTCCAGACTATTTCAGAACATGAAAGGCTGAATTTAAAATTGAATGCATATAACTTTACTTGTTTTTACTGTAAGAACTGGACTAGCAATCATACACAATTTAGTGAATGTGTTGCTATACAACAGTCTTGATCCCACATTTCTCTCAGTTAAAAACTCTAAAATTAATGTGGATTTTGCCAGTGAGAAAGCAACTTCACCTCCCATCCCCACCCCTAAACTGTCAAAGATCAAATAACTCCAGAGTTAGTAGCTCATTAAATAACATAGATTGCATAAACAGAATGTTTGATTGGTTCCAGTTTCTCACAGCTGAAACTCGAGGGCTGCTTAGTGGAGAGCAGCCAGATTGTGTGCAAGGACTCATATTTTGCTTTTTAGGTAGCCCCAAATTATAAATGTGCAGTTCCTCAGAAAAGATTTAACTGTTATGAATAACCTCTAAACATACTTCCTGATTTATATGCAGCTGATATTACGAATTCATTTCAGTAATGAAATCCAAAATAATCTGAGAATTTACTTCAATTTGCCCATGCCACATCTCAGAGGTTTTTTCACTACAACTAAACTGACTTTTCTAAATATGAATCTGAACAATTCCTGCTGGAGGTTTAGTGTTATTTTTGTCAGCCCCTTAGGGAGTTGAAAGAAGTGGACACTAAAAGATAGTTTTCCTGCCACTCACATCCAAACTAAACATGCTTAGTGAATCCAAGAGACATAAATTAAAATGTTCTGGTACTGTGATTGATCGAATAATCATCTCCTTGGATGTCAGAGAATCCACTAGACAAAAACAGCAGCCCCTCTGATTACCACCTCACTGGGGACAATCCAGATATTGGGAAAGGAAATTCATTTGTGTAATGAAACAGCAGAATAGTGATGACAATGGTAGTGGCAGCAGAGGAACAATGGAGAGCTGAGAAACAATTTTCCTGCAGTGAATGCTTTCCAGTAAAAACCTTTCCCTGCTGATATTCCTGAGGGCAGCGGGTTAAAAATGCATAAATATATGACAACTCATATTTGTGCAACAGTTATAAAGCTTTCCATTCTGCTGTCCATACTGCTGCTCTAGTGAATAAGGACTTCAGCCACCAGATTTAGAATTCTTAGTAATTTGTCCAAAAACTTAAACTAATAATATTTAAATAAATACCTTTCTTAGTTTCATCTTTCATATCTGCTTTCATGGAAGGAAAGCAATGACTGCTACAGACATCTTAATAACAGATTTCATGTGATGTCACATAAGCCATTCTGATTGCTGTTGTCTGAAATAGCAGTACCACATCTTCATCCCCAAAGTTATTTTCAGAAAGACCAGTCATCTGCAATTACAGCTGACAATGATGTGAGATGCATATGTAACTTCAGCTCTTTCCAAGTCACCAGTTCATAACTGATGTGTACCCCAAGAACCTCCACTTTTGTAACAAGCTGAGAACATTCTTCTTGCTGGGCATGAGGATTCTGCGGGGCAGTTCAGTGACAGGAGAGAAAGAATATTAGATTACCCACTTCCAATTCCCAAAGACTTCATTTACACATTTTTTCCTACATTTCTGCTTTTTGTCCTAGAAACTGCAGGATAAAGTAGTAATAGAAATATTTAGGTCAGTTTATGCTGCATGGGTCCTCATACTGAGATATAAATTTGCCCAGACAGGCCATGAAGCAGAGGAAGACCTAGGCTGCAACACACAACCACCCATCAGCTGCCCTGGAATTCTCACCAGGCTGACAGGGAGATCCATACATTTCTGTGAGGACAGAAACATGCACACAGCAATCAAGCGTCTGGAGATGGGCAGCGTATGTTATGAAGGAAGGAGAAGAATAATAGATGGAAGTTTCTTGTTAGAGGAATAAGAATGTGTGCCCCTAGGCTGCAATAAAGAACAAGACATCCCAATTCCCATTGTCCTTAAGTAACCACTGCAGCCATCTCCACAGACAGCATCTTTGTGGTATTAATGTAGTGCTATGCAGGCCTCCCTCTCCCAACTATACAGACAAAACCTTCTAGTTGCAGGTTTGGTCACCTATGATTTCAAATATAGGTCATGTAAGAAAAATGAAGCTCTCAGAAACCAGCCTATTTGTGTTAAGGCCTCCAAGAAGTGCTTAGTTGGCATAATTCAATTTCTTCAGTGTTGTATCAACAAGAATTCTGCTAATAAAATACAAAGTAGCCTTCATGGTATGAAAAGAAAAAGGAACTTATAAATGATTCATTATTTTTTTAAAAGCGCCTATATATAAAGAGATCAAGTAAAAAAAAATCTCTTCTACAATTTTTTTTTTTAAGAGTTTGGGTACCATTATTTTAGTAATTGTGTAGAAACGTGGAAGAAATTTTTTGTTGTAGAAAATGTTTTATGAAAAAGGTCCTTTCAGGCTGGGAAGGGAGTGCTGGATTATAAACCATGTTATGCAAGCCTGCTGCTCCAGAAGCCAAAACCCTGCCCCATCAATTGCATAACCAGCTCCAAGGGAGATCTTTATGGAGGAGCCTCGATGGAAATTCAGCAAGTTACCAGCCTTCCACGGGCAATAAACAAGGCATTTACTGTCTCTTGGCATTTACTGGAGCCAATTGTGCACAGTTTGATTTTTTTCCCCCCTTCTCATTTCACAGCGTAAACAAAGAAACAACTTACAAAAAAACCTGACACTGGGCAGACTGTCTCCTGTTGACACCATTCTGGTCTGGGAATCATATTGCCCCTTTGAAATGCTGAACAAGCCTGTAGGCTGCTGGTACAATTCTGAAAGGAAGTGGGAGAGGCAGAAGCAAAACAAGATGCTCTGCAATGGAATGCACTAAAGAAAACCAAATATTTCAACCAATATTTAAATTCCTCAAATGTGGGACAAAACCTACTGATCTCACTCTTAGCAACTGAAGCCACTAGAAAAAAAATTAGGGCTGATCTATACAGACATGAAAAAGTGTCGTGCTCCCTTAGAGATCAAGAGACACCTTATACATTTATTTACCAAGTTTCTGCTGTACTATTGTATTCTCTCTAGATTGTAGCTCAGTCCTGTTACAGGACATGCCAAACTTTTGCCAGGTTTACACATAGTAATAGAGCTGAAAAAACAGCACAACTTCCATTTCCCATGTAAACCTGCTTTGTCTTGAGTATTAATATTTTCATTCCTCATTTGTCAGTGCTGCACTCCCAGAGCCTTCTGCACATGTATTGTTCTCATCTTTGCTGGTCTGTGCACTGATTTAACATGCAGGATGCTTTTCCTTATAGTAAAAGGCAAAAAGAGAAAGAAAGACCTAAAGTCTAAGTCTTGAGAGCCCATTGGGCAAGTCTGGTCAGAGGATTACATTTTCCAAAGCCAAATCCATGCAAAGTACACATATGAATATTGTAGTTTCTGAGCACTTCCCCCTCTTCCTTATTTCTTTTTTGTTTGTCCTTTCAGTATCATTCAGCTTGGAAAGGATGACTGGAAGTTTCACTCAGATCTCAGGCTGAGGCTATTCTTAAGAAATATAGTTTTGTCAATAATTTTCCTGCAAATAATTCAACAGAGCTGAAACACCTCAAAAAAAGACCAGAACAACAATTCCTTTATAAAAGGACTAAAGCAAAAAATCATACCCATGTCTGAAGAAAGCAGCTGCAGTAATCCAAAAGAAAAATTTACTCATCATTCTCACATGATTGTGTCACATTTGACATGATGAAATCAGCCACCATCCAAAAGACCCTACCCAAGTACTTCTAAGTCTCTATAAGTAATTAACTAAAAAGCAAAGCAATATTGCAGTTTGTAATATAGAACCCAGAAATCAAAGACCTGTGCGCTAACAGGAAAAACTGAAAAAAAAGGCCTTTATGCTTTTGGTTTCTAGGATTCCTTAGATTTATAACATTAAAATTGATCAGGTTTACAATCAGCACAAATCCTCCTTTCTTCCTTCAATCAGACAGCACAACAACAACGATTGAGCAACCTATTGTAGATATCTTTAAGATTCTTTCAATTATCCTGGTCATGGCTCAATGTGAACTTGATTATAAATAACTAGACAACCAAATGCAAAGATAAAAATGATGAGATTAATGATGAACTGAAAGAAGCAATATTACACTTTATATACAAGGCACAAGCCAACTGTAACAACTGTCATTTCTGGGTTCCTACAATGCAAACCAGCTCTAGATAAGAAACTTTTTCCCCTTCACAATTAATTTTCCTATTAAATTAATAATCATTAGTCAGAGCATCATGAGCTTACCTTGGGCACACAGAGAATTCCCTTTACTTTGCAATTTTATTAGGTTGATGACTCTCATTTCTTCCCAGTTGCTTAAAATCCAGCTGCTTTGTTTAGAGATGTTAAAATTCCCCCTGAAAGACCATTTTGACCATACATGTTCCCACAGTGTTCTAAAATTCTCTTTAAACACTGACAAAATTAAGTAATCCATGATGAAGCTTAGCAAAGTGAGGCCTTTTCAGCCATCACCTTGGCCCTCACATTGTTTTCTAATTAGTGCCTGTTTGAACCTGTGCCAAGCAACACACCCTTTGCTAAGCATCCGTTAAAGCAGTAAATTACTCAGGTTATGCAATCCCTTTTAACTCTGTCGAGCCAAATAAATATTGTCTGGACATTATGGAGACACTTCGGGAAACCAAACTGAAATGTGCTCATAATATATAACCTGAGCTGTTTCCAATTAATAATAAAAATTTCTGGCAGAAAGGTAGTGCTCCAAAAGCACTTGTTTTCCTTTGACATCAATGGGAAGGAGCCAGTTAGGCACTTCTGAAAATTCCATTAGGTATATATCTGAATATTCAGTTACCAGAAATATATTTATAGCCAGAATGAGTTCAATGAGCTAGAGTGGTCTGGATAAATTGCATGTTTACAATACATTGTGGTAGCTAATGCTGTGGATTATACTTTTAAGAAAAGACACACATCTTCTGAAGCAAAGGATACCCAGATGTATTCTCTGCATGACTCTAAAGAAGTCAGTAGAGATTGTCCTAGTGTAACATATAAATTACTCATGTTTTTGATAAAAAGGATTGTAGTCCCAGGAAATAAAAAGACATTAGGGCAGGTGTGTACAGATACAGCACAGTCAGGCTACATCAGGCATAAGGACCCTGTGGATCTTATTTTTAATCTGCAATATGACTTTCAACCTAATTATCTCCACAAGCTCAACTACATAGATTGAGTTTATTTTCCATCCAGGCACTTTCAGTGAAACAAAAGAAGTTACAGCTGCATCTACTTACAGATAGGATTTTCTTAATGGCTACAGTCCAGGTCAACTCCCCAAGGTTTAGTTATTTATTATTAAATAGATATTAATAAATTATTGCAAATACAGTTTTTTAAAGCTTAAGTATGTTTTTAATGAACTCTGGCAGTGATTAAGGAGCAATTTGAATTAGGTAGATTAATCACAGTTATAAACTCCTAAGGGCAGATAGCATGTAGAATTTGTGAGAGAACATTGTGTTCTTGTCACCAACTACTACTTATTTTGTTGCAAGTGCTGCTAGTCTTCACACCCTTTCAGTGTCAGTTTTCCATTCAGTTGTAAAGATTAGACCATGACAAATAAGTTCATGTAATTCACAGGGGACAATACCAGTGGTTAAGGCAACTGTATTTTACCCTGCATGTACAAGAGCATTTCATGTATTATACATACAAACATGTATGACATATATATATGTGAGATATATGTATATAACAGATTCTGTTTGGAATAGGGACAATACTATTAAATACTAATAAAAGGACTAACAATAGATTTTAAACAGCACTCCCAACACCTGCAGGTTACCAGGTGATCCATTCTTGGATCGTGCTGTTTATACTCATATAGGCAATCTAAAGAGTTGTGCAAAATCTTTACTGCCAATAACTTCATAGGATGGCAAGTTCTAATAATGATGTTAAACACGTGGTTTGATGGTCATATTGAATATCCATAACTGACTGCATTACAAGATATGTAGGAAGGAAGAAGGAAGGACAAAGAAACGAGTGGTTAAGATGGAAGCCATCCTAAAAAGCAGCAAGTCACAGGAAGACCTGAGGGTCATTGCAACTAAAACAGTTCAGCTCTTCGTGCAGCCTTGTAATACAAAGGGTCTGCAATACCCACATTAATAATTGTATTACTTCAGCAGGTCTTTACAATGGATTTTTGCATATTTCTAAACAAGAATATCAAGTAGAAACAACACTTGACATCTGCAAATGTTTGGAAAGACAGCTTCTCTTCAACCATACAAATATTTCAGAAAGCTTATAGCACAACAGTGACACAGCAGAAAGAAGGTTAACAAACCTCAGTTTTGTCAAAGAAAATTTTGGTAGGAGACAATTTCTAAGCATAGGTATTTACGCACTAGCAAAAGTGCTTTTCAGTTCTGCTGAAAAACGGAAATGGATGCAAGAAAAAGTCAGTATTTCCTACCAGTGAGGTTCCACTGTTTTTGATAAACATTTTTATCAGCATAGGATGATAAGGGTGGCAGAAGAATCCCTCACCTAGCCACTTACTCATCATTAGATGGGTCATCATGGCATTCTCTCTCCTAATTCTCTATCTGCAGCATTTAATCTCCCAGGATGCAAAAAGCTGAACCCTAGGACAACCATCCAGATTATTAGGTGAACTACAATTGCCTGCCACCTACATGTCAGGCTATACAATCTACTAGCTGCTTGGCTATAAACTCTATTGAAGTGCAATATAATTCTATTTATTAACTACGCAACAGCATGAGACTAATTATGAACATGGCAGAGTGCTCGTGGCTTCTGCAGGAGCAGGCACAGAGCTTGAATAGCAAACATTAAATATTTAAAAATGTACTACTGATTGACAATTAAGTACATGTAATGAAGAAGCCAGAGTTAAAAATGTCAGAAATTTGCTTGGGATTCAGTAATAACAATTAAGTTGTTATATTAAGGCATTATTTTGCCTTAGGATATATGTGGAATGATAGTACTTCTACACACAATAGCAATATACACCCTAAAGCTGCTTACAACATATGGACCCAATGAATATAAATACTGCATCCTTTCCTTCCCCATATTCATTAAGAATGTAACAGTATGTCCAAGACTTTGCCAAGAAAATCTGCATTTAGTGGTAAAGAATACATATTGAATAAGGTCTAATAAATGAACACCAATATCTCTACCAGGTTCAAACAGAATTCACCAAGAAGTTGTGAAATTAGTTATTAGGTATTAGTTGAAATTAGTTATTTGCAGTTTTTCTTTCACTTGCAGTATCAAAGCTGCAAAATTCAAGCCCGTTCATGCTTTCAGTGGGATTATTTAAATTTCTTAACGTGATCCACATAGAAAGGCTAGTGTGATCAAGATTATTCTGTTAAATTTAATGTTTTGCATAATGAAATGCATGGCATACCATTTCATATAAATCTCAAATATGGAGAACTACAGATAAAATAGGTTAAGATATGTTGACATCACCTGCACAATAAGGATATTTCCAAGATATATTCGCCTTAAATTCTCTTTGTTTTGACCAACAGTAGCACATTGAAGCACAATTTTTTAATAAAGCAACTCATTATATTATTAAACTGCCAGACCAGACTTTCAGCAGATGGAGTTAATTAACAAATGTAGTGCACTTCGACAGGCAAAGAACATCTAAAAAAGTCGGAGTTAAAAGCAAAATGGTAATACATGGAACATTGATCAATTCCATACCATTTGCTAATTGTGTTAGTGTTAAGAGATCTTGTCTTGCCCAGATTTACCTTGATGACTAAACAAGCATATAATCTGTGAAATTTATACTCACTGTGCTAAGAAACCCCAATGGCTTTCTGCTGGAAACCTTTTCATGGGCTATTTCCTGTTGACTTGTTCTGCTTAGGTATCTAGCTAGTTTTCCTTGGCAGGATTTTCTGTTGCCAAAAGACTGGAATGTTGAGGCTCTTACTCTGACACGCAGGTTTTCTATGTGTGTGATCTCCCCGTTTTACACGTCCTGGCTGTTCTGAAAATTCCAAATGAAATTGAAATGCTTCAGAGGAAGATTATTTCCTTCCCACAAAATATATGAGATATGCTTTGTGTCTGCAACTCTGTGTACCAACTAATGTACACACAGAAAAACAACATGCAAACATGATCCTACCAAAACCTACTGTGGTTTAATTGTTCCTGCACAGAAACACGTCACACTTCTCAACCCAAGTTTTGCTCTCCTAACTTTAACTTCCTTAGAGAGTTTCAGAAAGTATTTCTACAATCATATCCAAACATGCACTTCCATAGACTAAAATCATAACAAGAAAGCTCTTTAGTATTTTCAAATTTATCATAAGCGTTGCTTAAAAAATTTCAGCATGACCCCATCCCCAGCAAATTTGCAGCTTGGTTGGTGTGTCTAAACTGGGTGAAACCAGTTAAGAGATTTGAAGGCATCCAGAGGGACTAAAGACAGGCTGGTGGCTTGAGTCAGCACAAAACTTGTGAAATTCAACAAGGCAAGAGCAGGGTCCTACATTTGGGATGGAACAATCCTGTGGAAGAACACAAAGTGAGGAGTGTCTGGCTGTGAGCAGCTGTGCTGGGAAGGAGCTGGATCCTGGTTCCCAACAACCTGAACATAAACCCACAGTGTGCTCCAGCAGCCGGGGTGGGCCCAGCACCCCGAGCTGTGCTGGCAGGACCAGGTTGCAGATCCAGGGAAGGGATTGTCCTCCAGCACCCCGAGCTGTGCTGGCAGGACCAGGTTGCAGATCCAGGGAAGGGATTGTCCTCCCTGGACCTGGCACTTGTTAAAGCCAGAGCAAAGAGCCCTGACACAGCTGGGAGCAGCAAGGCCTTTGGGGACATGGGGCAGCAGTTCCCCAGCACCTTCAGGGAGCTGGTCAAGGAGACAGGAGCAGGCTACTCATAGCAACGTGTGGTGCAAGGATGGGAGATAAAAGACAAATTGAATTGAGAGAGGCAGATTGATTTGAGGACAGAAATCTTTGGGTGATGAGCACAGCTAGGCAGTGGAACAAGGGGCCTCGTCTCAGTTCTTGGAGGTTTTGAAGACCCAGCAGGGTAAGGCTCTGAGCAAGCTGATCTTGTAGCTGACCCTGCTTTCAGTAAGAGCCTGGACTAGGTAATGTCCTGAGGTCCTTTCTGACTCAAATTGATCTGGGATTATATTGCCTCAGTAAGCAAAATTGGGTCCTGTCTTGCACAAGTTCTTAACCAAACGTAATAGCAGGGACAATAAAGGAAATTTAATATCTTTTATTAAACATGCTTAGAATTCACTAAAGCATTCACTGCAGTGCATATAAGGAACATGAGTACTGATAAAGCCAAAGAAAATGAAAAAGCTCCCCATTAATTTTCCTTTTTGTTTTTTTTTTGCAAAAGGAGGAATAAGCATACTAAGTGCTGACTTTGCTACATGAAAAAGATGAGCATTTAGACATGATACTGTGATATTCATGGAAACAAGAATTTTCATATCAAAATTCTCATATCTACACACAAGGAATTCCTTTTCTTCTATACCTCTTATCAAAAGGCTGTTCTGGAAAATTATCTTGGGGTCTGCCACACAAGTTTGGAGCCTTATTTTTGCTTCAAGGTTTTCACAGTTACTGTGTTTATGGGGAATCTTGAATCCTAATTTGCATATATACAGCTATAAAATCTACCAATACAGAAGGATCTCTAAGGCCACACTGCATTTTGTTTACATAGATACATCACTATTCAAGGATTGTGCATAAGCATTTGAAGTTAAGAGATGCAAGTTACTGTAGAAAGGGACAAAAAAAATCCAAGTAATTTGTTTTTATGCTTAGAACTTTACAAGCACTGAAAAACCATGGACCTTTTGTTGGCTGCCTTGATTCTACAAATGAAATTCTGTTCTATTTTCTAATTCAAAACCTTATGTTTGCCGTTGAGTAGGCAAACAATGGGCCAAACAGAACTAATGTACAGAATCACAGCAAACATCATCAGCCTCTTCAATAATACATTTAATGGAAAAAGTTCAGCCATGGAGATAATTTTCTCCAAACTTTAAAAAACCAAACAAGCATGTAATCCTGTTAAGGTCAGCTGAATAACATCTGTGGAACTGGAAAGATGGTCTATGATATTCAAGTATAATTTTAGAGTATTTAATAGACATTGTTAATGAAATTCATAAGGCTATAAGCTTCCTAAATACCAATTTCACTGTCATATGGATTATTTCCAAACACAGTCTTTGTGCCAAGATTTTTCTTTAGTTCCTGAGCTATTTTTTGAGGGAAAACAGTTCCAGTAAATAGTACAATGGGAACTGAGCATCCTGGCTCAAATAATGAAATCTGATACTGCCTCCCCAGGTAATGTGCAGTTTTCCCCAGCTGGGAAGGTTCTGGGGCACTACAATGAATGACTTCTTCCAGACCATATGTTCCTTGCAAGACCATATGCCCTTTACGACAGTCCCAGATTAACCCAGTTTGTGTGAACTCAAACCCCACACATGGCACTTTTGTAGGCAGTAGAAATAACTGAGTCCCCTTCTCTCTCAGAGAAACTGCCCCCCCGTGATAACAAAAAACACCCCCCAAAAAACCCCAAACCTACCCCCTCCACAATGCACTTGCCACCAAAAAAATAAGACATGCCCACCCAAAAAGTAAGCTTACACAAAACTTTTTTAAAAGTATAACATACTTTCATTCCAAAGAGAAAGGAAGAGATTTTCATTTTTTTTTTGGTTCAGGTGAAGCAAAGTCATGAGTGCATTTGCTAGAAGGATTTGCTTTAATCAACTAGTTAAAACATAGACATTTACAAATTAAACCCAAACTGTAGACCAGTTATGATGTCTCTAGAATTCATAGGAACATGCTTGTCTGCAAGTCTTTTCATCTTCAGATCCACAAGCAATTTTGTTTCATGAATGAAATAAGTGGTATGTTCAATATTCCATTTGTGAGTGCATTGGCTCTTGGAACTTAATTAAATGCCTCACTAACTTCACACGTCCAAGCACTTCTGCATGGCTGCCTCACATTGAACAATTCACAAGAAACAGAAAAAATCACAAAACACTTCTGTAATCAGATATGGCATTGTACTATAAATTACTCTCGTGTTATAGAATCTGTGCTAATAAATACAGAGGCAGCTGGTAGAGAAGCCTTTATGGTTAAATGGACCATCATCTCTTTATCACTGGTTAAGCAGAGGGGAATTCCTGAGGAGACAAACACTTGTAAGAAGCTTACCTCCCAGCTGCCAGGCCAGGCAGATCACCAGCAGTGTCAGTCACACCGAATCACCGCGGCTGTTCCCTTGTCGGCGATTGATGCGGCGGGGTCTCCATGATGTGCCTGCACGAAGCCGTTTATTGATACACACAGGTAAGTTTATACGCCTTTTCAGCTATAGCTAAAAATAGCACAACCATAACATTTATGTAACCAGGTGCCATTGCTTAGTCAAAGCTTGGTACAGACCCTTGCAGGCATGTAGAGTCTTGCATAGTTTCTGCATGCTAAGCACGTGGTACCAAGCACACCGTTAACTTCTGCATTCCTTCTTCAGCATTCTGCTTTCTTCTGCCAAGGCCTGCTCTGGCTAACACATCCACTTCTGTCACGAGTTGAGCAGTGCTCTCAGTCCTGCTCTCAAGCTGTATGCCCGCATTCCCTCACTTTTATGCAAACTTTCTGTTGCTTGCTGGTTTTGTATTTGAAACCCACAACAGCTTATTCTAATGGAAGGAGTTCCCATCCATGGCAGGGGGCTGGAAGTGAATGATCTTTGTGGCCCTTCCAACCCTAACCATTCTATGATATATTAAAAACAAACAAACAAACAACAAAACCAGAAACTGAAAAAAATAACGAAAAAAACCCATCAAAAAACCTACTTGTGTACCAATGCTTCAGGTAAGCCATGTAAACATTTATGCTAACTTTTGTATTGAACAGCAGGTGCACGAGTTGTGGTGGAGGATGAACTATGAGCCTGGAAACCACCAGCAAAAGAAAAACTTGCATGGGAGAGAGAGATAGAGCTTCTTGACAAACTCCCTTTCAGGCCAAGAGGATTCTGACTTCACATTAATGTGAGATCAAAGCATCCATACATTTAATGTGCCAAAGACATTCAGAATGGCTCTGGCATGCTTCAGATGGAAATGCTCTTTCTGCTTTGGGAAAGTAACATCCTGTGCCAGGTTTTGGACAAAACCAGACACTTTGATGCACACGGAAGTTTCTATGAAAGCATTTCAAGCTTGGTCTCTGCAACAAGATCCTGAACTCACTGCCTTTAATGCCACCAAGTGACAACTACTGGTCCTGATGCTCAGTATCTCAGGACTCACAACTTTCTTAGGTGCTCATTTGTTTAAGCACCAAACACAGGATGGACCCTCTAAACACAGTCTCTGCCTGCACCAACAATTGTAATGAAACCAGCGCAGCCTTTCCCACATACTCCAAAATTCTAACTGCTCATTCCCATGCAGCCGCTTCCTGTTTATACCTCTAGCTTTGAGCCTCTCTCCTGAGACCCTTTCCAGCTTCATGGAAGCAATGATCAGAACTGGAGCTGCACCCAGCTGAGCGAGTCCACAGTTTCACTGGTGTTTTCCCTCCTCTCAGAGTTCCATGGATCTTGCAACAAACTGTAGCCACTTTTGGGGCAGTTTAAATGGAAATGCTGCACAGCCATGTGGCTGCAGTTGTGCATTTCCTGTGGCATATGACACACTGCTCCAGATGGTGCTAATGGCATGAGACCTAAAATACATTTACCTCCCACTGCAAATCTACATCTGATTTCCTTTCTGGGTGTATCACATTTTAGTGGTATTCAATGAAAACAAAATATGGGCTTTTCAAAAACATCAGTGCTTAGGTGCTGAAGTCACACTTTACCTGAAGCACTGTGGTCTGTCAGAAGTATTTATGTACCTATGCATTTCTGAAAACGCTGCAGAGCTCCTTTCTGTATCTTTAGGCCCCTACATACCATGAGCTGAGTACCTTCTTGAACTAAACCTGCCCTGTTAAAACAAGAAAAACCCCCAAAACATGACTCTCTTTTACTGTGGATTTGCAGATCATGTGGCATAGAAGAACCTTAATTCAGATGGGTCTGTCAAGTGTTTCCATAATATGAGTTACCTATCATTCCAGTATATATTCTGTTCACCTGGGAGCTAAATTACCTTATCTGCAGAGCCTTGCTTTGGGAGTCCAGGGGGAGTGGGGTATCACAGATATCTTCAATTTGGTGTTTGCTGTGAGCTTCAGGGAGCAGCCTGGTTGAAAGGGAATACAGAGAAAGCTGTAGCCACCACAGTGTGTGCCCTACACACACACACACACACACACACACACATATATATATACATATATCTTATTTCTTCCAAGATACACATAACAGAAAATGGGCACCTATTTCCAAGATGGTTCAGTGGCCTAGAGTGTCAAATCACTTACTAGAGCACAGAACTCTCAAGAAGGCTCTTAATTCAGATCAAATGTTAGAAAGTGTAAAATTTTATGCCTGTTGAACTTGTACTTTACAGTAGGATATGACTCAATACCCAGCCCTTTCCACAATTACAGTCTGCACAGAGTGAGACAGTAACACTGCCTGTGGTAGTTTAGTAAGTTGTAAACAGAGTATTTTCTGAAATATAAACACAGTTTTCAAATAGACTGTCAGATTTTTACTCGTGGTATAGAACTTGCTCCCTACACCCACCCAGTGTGTTTCAGAGGCTCTGAATGTTGCTGATCATATTCCCCACCCTTCTGCACATTGATATCTGATCAGCCCTCCTGCATTCACTAACCATGAGATAGTCTGAAACGAGATTCTAATGGACAGATTTTGTGCTTGTTTCACCCAGCAAGAAACTGGAAACCAATGTTCATAACTTCAATTCTTCATACTTAGAAAAAACACCACTTTCACAGCAGGGTGTAGCACTATGGACTTTGTGTCACAACAGCACACAGCCTCTGTTTGTTTGATACCAAACAAGGCTCCTCCTTGCCCACCAGCCTGCCTTCTTTAATTTAGCTGAATTCATCTTGCCTGTGTTTCTGTATGTTTACAGCATTAGGAGATATTATGATAATGAAACTTTTTCAATTTACACCTACCCCTTATTTTACAGGAAGAAGAGAATATGTGCATGCAGCACTAGTATTTAATCCACAACCACCATAGCTGAACAGCAGTCCTAGTAACAAGAAGGTGTCACATATACCTTAGGTGGGAGAAAAAAAAACCAGACTATTTCTGTCTCTGCCCCTGCAGCACTGACTAAACACTGGGCAGATACTTCAGTTTAAGGCAGACTCCCATTAAATCCTTTTCACTATACATCACTCACCATAGCTGCATTATGAGACAAACAAAAGACGAGCAAGAGCCCATCAGTGAGGAAAGAAAGAAAAGGGTTATAATATTTTAACAGAAACATTACAAACTTATTTAAGCTGCTTTATTATTTGTATATAATTAAATATTATATTAAAAGAAATCATAACCTCCCTTCCCAAATAGCTCCTCAAGCAGCAATTACATTCACCTCCTACCAGAAACATTTAAATAATGTCCCTGAAAGGCCCTGAGACTAAATCCACCAGATGGGATAGATGAGATATCCTGGGCTTTTGCATGAATTATTTCAATCCATCATCATTTGGAAGACTCATAGCTGCTGTAATACTGGAAAGCTTAATTTGATTTCCATTTACAAAGTAGGGCTTTGATGGATGCTGTAAAACAAAAGACAACAATCTAGCTACTATATCTTTATCTTCTCTGCATTTTTGTTGACAGCAGAAAACAGAGGGCTCAGACTCATGACCGACAAGAGTTCAAACCACTGTGCCAGCTGTGACAACAGAGAAACCAGCACACAGCATCCTGGAAGGGCAGCTGCAGTGAATCTCCTGCAATCACCCTTAGTACCATTTTAGGCCATTACAACATCTAGTGCTTATGAATCAGAGCTCTAAATAATTTTTAGTCAAAATTAATGCATTGAATGGTTTTATACAAAAATAATCATGTGCACACACTGATTTAATAGAGACTACAAATTAATTTCATGATCACCCTAGCATTGTCTTAAACTGTTTCATTTCTAGTGCTATCTTCTTATTCATTTACTCAAAAGTCTGTTTCTGGCTCAAGTCTGGAAGGGAAACAAGTTTGGACATTGGGAAGCTGTGTGTTGATGTTATATGTTTCACAATGAGTTATATTCAGCCCAGGAAATTTCTCTTTAGATTAGGTGTGAGCAGCTGATAGGCACACAGGCCAAGAGAATAAAAATTTGGTTAAAAGTTAAAATATGGCAAGTTCTGTTTTCCTAATGTAGAGAATCCTTGGATAGCTACAACTGTGGCAGAAAACATTAATTTATTCCCAATGAATGCCAAATATTACTATTTTAATGCCCCTTCGCTTCAGAATGTCAAGAATGCCCTTGGTGTTCTGCCAGTAGATCTGGCAAAAGACTCTGATGTGCCTCTTTTAATTCAAGGCCCTCTGCTGTGAAGATCTCCCACACAAAGTATTTATAAACCACAGTGTACCTCCTCCTTCTCCTCACAGAAAATATTCCCAGACATCCGCGCTCTGTCTTTTAGATATTCCCAATTTCCTTCTCTGCAGAACACCCCGTTGAGCTGGGTCTGTTTGGGTTCAGGTTGCAGGGATGCTCCTCACAGAAGGGAGTCACCCTGCGAGTGGTTTCAGTGTGGTTCAGCGCTGTGTGCTCCCAGTGGAAGGGCGGGTCCTGCCTCTGGATCCTGCTTTGCCCCTCACGGGCAGCCGGCTCTGCCCTCACGCTCTTACGGGAGGCTCTGTAAGAGCCTTCTCTGATCTTTGATGCAATACTTCTGAATCTCGATTTATTTTTTTTTTAAATATAATTTCCCATGCTCCGATATCTTAACTCCTGGCAATCAGAATTGTTCAAACAGCAGACTTCTGGCCGCAGCTCTGAATTCAAGGAACTCATATCAAAGGTAAATATATTATCACCAATGTCACGTGCCTATCAAACATAAACTATCAGCAAACCAGAGCAGGGTCCCTGAGCCGAGAAGCAAACGGAGCCTACCCCACAGCAGCAAGGACGCCAGTGTAACACCAGGATGCCAAAACCCGAGCGCAGCCGTGCCCTCAGGCAGGTCCATCTCTCACCGGGCGGGGCCGGCGAGGCGCGGGCCGGCGGCGCCACCTCCTGTCACGGCGGGGACAGCGCTGCGACCCGCCCGGCCGGCGGGGACACCCACACAGCCCCCGGAAAGCAAACAGCTGCAGCGCCCGCTTTCGGCTCACCTCTAACGTTCTTACTAAGAAGGGCGTGTGTGCGTGTGTTTCTGTATAAAACACATGCAAAACAGCCTTTTATTTTTGGTGAATAGACTCTTAATATTTTGCTCAGCAAAGCTTTATCTTAAAACTAACAATACTAAGACTCAATACTTTGAATATTGCACACTCATTCAACAACCAGGGAGAAAAATTGTACTTGACTTTGGATTTGAATCACAATTATTCCTACACTTAGTGAAAAATGATAATAAAATAAAACTCAATTGATATATTTCAGCAGAATTCTGATGTCTTTGGACTATTGTTTCTGTTTAATTAAAAATATGTAATATTTTAGTTCTCTTATGTACACTTAAAATATCATTCCTGAAACAGTTAAAAGTACTCAAGTGGAGACTCAAAAGGGGACCCAATGCATTCAAACCCAGTTTCTTCTTAAATAATGCTTCCTTTGGATTAGCCATTTAAAATTATATGATGCAATCTGACAGAACTTAGCGAGCCACAAGGCAGACAGCAAAAACTTGGGATTGTCATACACAGCTCAGCAGAGTTTGGACAGTACAATGGAACCACATTCTAAACATAAATGCATACAATACACAGGTAAAAAATGTACAAATCTAAAATCCATCTGTTTTTTAAAAGTCATCGTCTACACCATCTACTTGAGCACTGCAGTATTTCCAGTGTATGCAGAGAGTTACATACCAACATATACAAAACTGGTAGATTTACGTACAAAATTGAGCACAAACAGTAGCAGTCAGGAAGGTTGAGTTACACTGTTGTAAGGCACTTGGGTTTCCACTCTGTGATAAAAAAGAGAAACTGAACACATCAGGGAAACACCTACTTATATAACCAGACTCCTCCAAATACCAGACAGCAGATTAGGTCTCAGAATCTGCAAAGTCATTATTATTCTAAACTGTATTTATGAAAATAACAGGTCTCATACATGAATTATAGCAGAGCTACTACCTTTCCAATAAAACAGACTCATCCAGAACATAAACCAGGCCCAGATCTAAAAATAGCATTTAATGCAGCTACACAAAATTCTAGCAAGAAAGGCATTCATATCAAACATAGCCTGCAAGCTTGCAAAACAGAAGGAAACACTGCCAGTATTAGAAAGACACTGTGAGTCACTGTTTGTCATGGAACTTTCAAAGGCACTCTCTCTCTGGCTCAGAAATGCTCTTCCAAAACTTGAGCTACCCTAATAAGGCACTAAAACAGGAAGGAAAACAGCACTAGCACCGACTACTGGGACTCATCTGAGCTTTGCTTGTTGACAACTGCAATGAAATTGTTTACATTACATGCTCTTAAGAGGTAAAAGAAAACACTCCTCTTAACAGTAAACTGCTGTATTTATCACAGAAATCCTGCACTTGGCCTCATACCAGGAATCAGTCTCAGGACTTTACCCCTTAAAGGGAGGGAGAGGGAAATGCCAGATCACTCACACGTAAGGGAAAGTCCCTGGTATTTTCCACTCAAAACACTGCTTCTAGCCGTGTTTTTGCAGTAACCAAGGGTTGAACAGCACGAGGCATGCTTCAGAAACAGACTTAGGAGAAAGAAATAGAGAAAGAAGAAAGAGTACCAATCTCTTTGGTCTCATGCCAGGACTTTAGGCTTGAAGCTGAGTTGGGGGGATTTAGGTTAGGTGAGGAAAAAGCTCTTCACCCAGAGGGTGGTTGGGCACTGAGCAGCCTCCCCAGGGAAGTGGCCACAGCCCCAAGCCTGACAGAACTCAAGAAGTATTTGGACAATGCTCTCAGGCACACGGTGGGATTGTTGAAGTGTGGGGGGCCAGGAGTTGGACTGGACGATCCTTGTGGGTCCCCTCCAACTCTATGAAGTAATTCTCTATGAAATAAAGATTACAATATATTTACATCCCCACACCAGCACCTAGAAAGTGAAAACAACATATGCAGCCAGGGATATACCTAATGAAAAGAAGACAAGTTCTTCAAGGAGCATGTTCACACATGTACACAGGCCCCTCAGGCAGTGTGAGTGAGCTGGTGATTTATTCTCTTACTATTTATTAAAATGATACCAACTGCAGTCAGTGAAACAGGCTTTAAGAACCTAAGTTTTTATGGGGTTAGAACTTGGAGATTACATAACACTTCATAGGTAAGAATTACTTCTTGGCAAACGTGCTGCTCAGAAGGACTCTGCCCACTTGATTACCAAATCTCCCACTCACTCACACAGAATAAAGAAAAATTTAGATTTGGATGTAGAAACATTAAAGGCCATTCTTAATCATCACCCGTATTTTTGAGAAGCTGTAACTACTGTTTCTTAAACTTTTTTGTTCTTGCTGAAATTCTCTTTCAGCCTGCTTGTGTTCAGGGAAGAGCAAGACTGCCTTCTGACTTCACAAAATGTGAAAGAGCCATACAAATAGACAGTCTTTCAAAACCCCCAATTCCTCGAGTGTATTTCAGCTCTTTTGCATTAGCAAAGAATGATTTCAGACCCCATGGAACTGAAGAGAAAGCCACTAATTCTTTAGGGTAAGGCTCAGTACATCACAAGCTGAACATAGGCTCTGGAGCCCACATTTTCTTTACAGTCCAATTTCATTTTATGCATGTGAACACTTGGCACCAGAGACTGGTTAAAAGGAAGAAGTAGCAGACTTAAGTGTGTACAGAGATACAGTCAATCTTAACTTTGCTCTGCTCTTGAAAGTGGTCCTACTGGTCAGCTTTCATAAACTATCTTCCTTTTTCCCCCTTACTTTTGGGATGGATCCCAGAACAGATCTAAAGGGGTGGAGCTGACTACAGCTGCAGCTCTGCACAAAAAAAGCCATTTCTAAACAGACAGCATCACATTCTGTTAAATCCACACCATTCATACTTAGCATAGGCAAGGCAAACAGGTGTCCGTGCAATTGTTAAAGATATCAAAACTATTCTGAAAGAATACTGATGGTCAAGACAATTTCCAATTTAAAAACCAGTGTAGATTTCAGATATTTTAAAGCACTCAAAACACCTTCTCCCGATGAGAGCTGTGAAGTTATACTTTCTCTTCCAACTACCCTGCCCGGCATATTTCCAGCCTGAAAGAGCAAATCGATTTTCTTGGATTTTCACATCCTTCCGGGGGATCCTCACGGGCCCACGCCGCCACCTGCTGGCAGCGGCTTCCACACGAGGGTCTCCAACTGACAGGAATTCTGCCTTCCAGGAAAAGGGTTTTGTAAAAAGTACTAACACACTGCTCAGAAGGAACTACTGCCACTGCTTTAACAAGCGATTCAAGTGAAGCAGAAGATTTGTTTGTTTTTTTTTCATAGAAAATATTACTAAAAATCTGTAGTAGCAGCAGCTTTTAATTTACAAAACCTGGCATCTATTAGCAACAGAATGTACACAAAAATATCTTTGTTTATACAAATAAAATTAGGTATTTAATATTCACAAAGTAACACAGAGAGACATTTTTCTTCACATTGATAGTTCTTAGTCAGAGCAGTTGTGATATGAAAGCTGTGTAAGCATTCAGTCAAGCACCATGGCAGACAGTGCATTAAGATCTCTCATGAATGGATGATTAGCTAGTATTTGATCAATCTTCTGCCTTTGATCATAGTCAGGAAAAATTTTGATCAGGGCTTCTCTTAGCTGGACTGTTTCTGAGGCAGATCTCTGTGGTGGAATTGCTGGACAAGGCTCTGTGTTTTCTTC
Organism: Promerops cafer; assembly: GCA_013398275.1. Lineage (NCBI taxonomy): Eukaryota > Metazoa > Chordata > Aves > Passeriformes > Nectariniidae > Promerops > Promerops cafer. The sequence goes on from VZSE01012627.1 coordinate 431,559, forward strand.
TCGTGGAAGCCACGGGGATGAACGATCATCGTGCACTCTGCCTCCAGGCTGCCGACTGCTACTGCTCACTTCGGGGAGGAAAAATGGTGACTCAGAAGAATATTGTCCACTGCTTTGTAAAGCCTTCTGTGTTGACCAAGAATCTCTGTGGAACAAAATAAATTTTTTTAATTAATTAAGCTAAAGGACATGCTAGCTGTAACTCTCTCTGTACATGAGAGAGAAAAGACAAATGTGTATAACAAACTTCCCTGCTGCTCAGCCAGTTACTGCCTGGAATCAAATGACAAGCATTCTTTCAAAGTGAAACAGAACAGGAGCTGTAACAGTTCTCAATCTGAATCTGGTACAACTAACATTAATAACACCCAGGAATAGCCTCAATATGATGTGAGTCCTTTACTTGGCAGATTACAGCAATAGTCAAGGACTGTATTATGAAGGTATAGATAAAAAGATACATTGAACATATGTACACTGACAAGGAACACGTGAAAATGCTGACAGACCAAAGGGGCTTCCAAGACTGCTTCATGAGACTATTCCTGATGTACTTTTGCTCTTGACTGAGCTGTGCTCATATTTAGATCAGGGCCTTGCTTCCCTTGTATGGTACCCTTAACAGGGCAATGAAGTTGTTTTAGCAATCTCAGGATTTGAAATCTCTTCCTTAATTATTGAGATTTCATTTCAGACTTTAAAAAGTTTTGCTACTCTATACACTGCTAGCACTACAAATTTTAAAGTTCAGTCTACTTCAGATGCCAGCAGATACCAGAGAAATGTGAAATGGAACTCATGTTACAGTCTAGTTTCCTACCACCAAGGGAAACAGTATCTAAATTACAGAGCTCTATTTTAAAAGCATTTGGGTTATGACACCTCCAGTTACTCAGCATGGAAAGGTTTTCTAATTGCTGAAGATCCTTCCAGTTTCTGATCTTATTCCTGGTGCCATTTGTGCTTTCTGCATCATTTAAATAATGTAGAAAAGTCATAGGGAAGGAACAAAATTAACTCCTTCCACTGGCAGCTTTTCTCTGTTCTCCCTGCCCCCGCCCCCAACCCAACCCCAAAACAAACACTAAAGCCTAATGCCAGTTCCAAGTTTACACACAAGAAACCAAGCTCTTCTGTGGTCTTCTCAAAAGACTCTCTCCATTTCTACAATGATCACCCTCACCTACCTCTGAACACACTGTTTTCATTTTATTTCTCTCAGACACAGGCAGGTGAAACACAGTGTTCCAAATAACATCTCAAAGGTTTTGTACAAGAGTGAGAATACTCAGCATTTCCTTCTGGAGGTCTAGCACCACACTTGCTTTTTTAATGTCAACACACTTATTTTCAAATCAGCTTGTAATCTATGCTATAAAAATGTTTTGCTTTTCTCAAATGTTTACAATAGATGAGATTCTTGCTTATTCTTTGTATTAATCCTTAAGCATAGCTTGCCTTTTCTATTGACAATTTTAAAGTTACCTCACTTGTTTTTAAAAGCCCTCTCAATACTCCTCAGAATTATTAGCATTTCTACTTCCTAAACTGGTGAAAGAACAGAATATTATTACCTGGTGCAAAAGAGCAAAGTAATCCTCAAATCTTGGCAGTTCATGCAAAGCAAATTCATACTTTGAATATGTGCACCTTTAAAAAGTCCATTAATGTTAAGTGAACAATATATGTTCATTAATATTTATAATTATTACTCAACTACAAACAAATTTAATAACAATGCCTCAAAAATTGTTTTGACAACAGTAAGGTACCCTCAACCATGAGGTGAAGTGTCTCCCCTGTCACAAAAAAACCTGAGTGCAGAGTGTTTGTAGCACCTATTGTGCCACTATGAACAAGTGACCAACCAAGGCATCATCAGTGTAATTAACAATATATACCCACATCTCTGGCACCTCTGGGTGCTGTTAACACACCCGTGCATGAAAGCCACCACAGACAAATCTCAGAAGCTTTTGTCATACTTATCTTACTTCTCAGAGAGATCTCGATTAGAGGCAAATGTCACCAGCAGTTTCTGAATGAAGTAACAGAAAAAACATTTTTTTTCTTTTTTTTGTTAAACTGCTACATGCTACAGTGTTCCTGCTTAACTTTACTGTGCTTTACAGGTGTATGAGTGAACCAGAAGAACAGTTTATTTCACATGTGAAATAACTGTGTCAAACAAAAGTGGAAACAGTGTTTATACCTAGAACAGCTTTCACTTCGAAGGAAGTCATCTAATCTGGGTCCATTTCTTCCCAAAGGATCATCAGGAACCATAAATATGTCACCAGCAAAAGTGTACTGGAGCAACCTGCAAGAGAGTTCTTTTAAATAACAAGGTATTACACCCTTGTTGTCCTTCACCTTTGTAGCACAGGACAAATTTTCTTAGGTAGACACCACATCAGGAGTCCCTGAAAATTAATTAGTAAACCCAACTAAGACACAACCAGCATTCCCTGTCAAAATAATTCCATGGGAGCAGTGAACTCTCCCTACTACACTGCAGAATGTGGAGCTTTGCCTTTTTTTTTTTACAGGAACTGTTTCATGACAGAAAATTTGCAACAAGACCACAGTGGGATTTTCTAGGTGATAAGAGATTTTTTGGTTGTTCTAACTCCCCTTCCTTGAGGATCTTTAGTCATGTAGCTGAAATGCCTGTGTTAGCAGGAAGTCACACAACTAGCAAATATAGCATTAAATGTTTACAGTTAAGACACAAAACTTTTTTTCTGGAATCACTTTGGGACAGGGAGAAATCTGCATTGGAAAAAACCCAGTTCAACTGAAATTTGTCTGCAGGAGAAGATTTGGTACAGTGGAATTTCCCCAGAAGTAAAACTAATAACAGATGTTAACATAAGCTCTTAAAAAACCACAGACTCGAGATGCCATGACAAGTATTCTTGCTAAAGTTCTGTGGGAGAATAGAACCTGACTTGGGTAGAATTCACTCAAGAAATTATGTAAATGCGTACATGATTGGCTAGCATCAACTCCGTGGTCTCCCAGCTATATTGTGAGAATCCAGGGTAGGTTTTTACTTACTTTTTTCATTAAAGCTATACTGAGCTGAGCCAGTACAGCCAGTTCCAGTTCCTGGAATGGAACTACCCTCAGAAGATGTCAGGGACACTGAGGGATTAGTGGGAAATTTCACTAACAGAAGATCGCACCTCAACAGTAAAATAACCTGACTTCACTGAAACGGGAAACAAAAATCCCAAACACCCAAACCCAACAAACTAACAAAGAAACAAGAAGAAACAAGCATAAACAAAGTCCACGAGATAAAGCAGGGATATTTGATAACTAAGTGAACTCATCTAAACCCAAAGAACAACAATTACAGGGAAATGGCTACATGGATATGCTACAAGTGTTCATTTTGTTTAGCTGCACCAATCTGTCCCACATGAATAAAGACTGATTGATTCTGAACAGTTTAAAGTGACACTGTACATCCTCATCAGCTATCACGTCTCCTTGAAAAAAAATGAGCTTTCAGACAAGAGAGGCTGTGAAAGTGGACTGCTCAAACAAGATCCAACACTGACCTTCAGAAGTGACACACGAGTGCTGTTACATCAAGCTCCTGCTTATGTGAGCAATTAACACACATACATAACAAAATATGTGAATTACAGGGATATTAGACTACTCAAGACATGACTGCAAGGCCATGAATCACCACAGTGAATCACATAGTACTTTATTTGGATCTACCAGAATTGTATGACAGATTAATTAAAGATAGCAAAATCTCACATGTAGGTAGAGTGCCTACAACTGCAAGGACAGTCATTCTTCTAAGATTTCACAGAAATTCAGTAATTACCTTTTTTGAATAATTTCTCTCCAGGCAAATGATTCTGACACAAATTCTCTGAAGTTATCATTAGTCACAATAACACCTCCAGTTTTAGCAGCAAGGTGTAATAAAAATCTGTAAAATTAATTTCAAAGATCACTAAGTTTGTTTTGCTGAAAACAATCCAAACATCCAGAAAACTAAACATTTCATCATCCGAAAGTAATGTTTGCATGAAAACAAGCACCTTGACTACCAGGAAATTACTCTGTTTTTACCCACTTTAAACTTACAACAATGTTTTGGGTAGCATGCACTTATTTAGTGCAGCAGAGTCTTCATGGGAAGTTTTCTTCCCCATTAAAAAACCCAAACAAACAAACCCACACAAGCAAAAAGCCCCCAAACCCCATGATCTAAGTATTTGCACAGGTAAATGGCTTGCTTTATGGAACAGTACAGTATTTATTATACAATCCAATGCAAACTCATTTCCATACACTTTTTTCTTAGCATTAATGTCTGTGTTCTGCAAGTCACTGTTCTGCATGTTAGTTGTTTGCTCTGTCAACACTTCTTAAAAACTCTTCTGTTAAATTATGACAAAATGTAACTACTGATTTATTAAGAAAAAAAATGTTTTCTTTCTTTTATAATGTCTCTGAAAATATATTTTTTGCCACTTGAAAGTATTTTAGCCACAAGATAATGGATTTGTCCTTTTAAAGGAAAGTGCATGCTTTTAACAAAAGTGCAAATATGTTATTATAACACTTATTTCCACAGTAATCTCAACTGCACTATCAGAGCATTTCTAATGAAAGGCTGGGTGAATACAAAACATTAGTGAAGTATTAGAAAACTCCTACAACACAGACTCCTAAAGCTTACTGTGTCTTGTTCACTGACAGATGATCCCCACATTTTGAAGTTGATCTTTGGTGGTCAAATTAACTTGGAAGTTCAGTGGCTTACACATCGTTACAAATACACTGCTACAAACACACAGCAAGGTCTGTGTGCCAACATGGTATCAAGATGAAAATGGAGCTAAATAGTATCTGATCAGTAGCTGATTTATGCCCCCAACATAAAAGGCAATTCAGGGATAGAGTGATGACCAGGAAAACATAAAAACATTATTGGAAGATTAATTTCTTCAGACTGCCTTTTTTTTTTTAAATTGCCATGAAAATTTGTAGTTCTCCATGACTTTCTGAATACATAGCAGTGTTCCCTACAACAGTGAAATAATGTAACAAATGTAGAACTCAGTCTTAAGTTGGATGCATAGCTGTCTAGAAAGGTTGTAGAACTAGCTAATAGAACTGTTCATGAAATATTAAGCTTTTATAACCATTAGTCAGATGTTTAAAGAGACTTTAAAACTATGTATATTCTGTACCTGTCATCATGAGCAGCAATTCTTGCTCCTAAAACCATCCTTGCAGGGGTTAAAGATAATATTCCAACATCCTCAAGCTGTGTTAAGAAATTCTGCTCTGTTAAAACATGATTTGACAATTAGTCTAAGATATAATTAGCAGAGAGAAGATGGGCTATTTTTGTACCAATTAAGCTACAGAAATAACATTGATAGCTGAAGAATTGCTCATACTATATAAATGGGGAAGAAGAGGTCGAAACTAGAAATTAAAGAGCAAACAAAAACCAACCCAAAAAGGCCTCCACTGATGGCACAACTGTTAGCCTAAATAGCATTTCAGGGTCTCTCACACTGTGCATGGAAACCCAATTACTCATGCTGAGCAGCCAGACTTCTCCTGCTCAACATTTAATGAAACATTCCTTCTCCATTTATTCTTCACAGAAGTACCCAAAGAAATAGTTACAGTCTGGTTCAATTAAGGAAAAAATTAGGAAATGTCCCTCACCTGTAATGGAAGGGTCACGTCTTGTTCTCCACTGTGGAACAAACACAGTAATATTTCTGTGGCCACGTTTCCAAAAGTACTCAACAGCTATTGCAATTCCTCGACAGGAGAAGAATTTCCTTAGACCATGACTAAGGGTGAAACAAAAAGGAGGGACATTAAATTCACCAGGGTTTCACTACCAGGAAAACAAAGAAAATGGAACAAAACCTTGCAAAGTGAAGCTGAAAGTCCCACAGAGAGCCTCAGGAAAAGAAAAGGCAGACGGGTGCTATAGTTAAGGAAATCTTCTAAATGGAAAGAGCTCTTCAGCAAAAGATAACAGATTGGAACTTTGTAGCTCAGTCTCCTTTCAGTGTCCTGGGCACAACAACAATGGAGTAATCAGAAGCGCCTTTAGCTTTAAAAAAGAGGCCCATAGTGATGATTTCTGAACTCTACTGAGTATAGATTAAAATTATAATAATCCAATATTGTAGTAGCTCCAAATACAGTCCTGCTACAAAATAGAACACCTTTGGTTCAACTAATTACCAAGAATTACATCTGAACTGATTAGGGCCTCCTCTCCCTTCATTTCAACAGTCTGAACAATTGTTCTGAAGCAAAATAATGAAATTTCTTTGAAGAAATATTTTCAAAACATTGTATTTTGGCATTAATATTTTTTTTCCTCCATTTAAAAATATAAGATATTCATAATCTGTTTTTACAACTCCCTTAAGTGACTTTCCAGAAAAACCAGCAACTGCCTAAAATGAGGGGCCACAAAGATTTGAACTGATCACCTTGTGAGGTCCTTCCCAACTGGAATTATCCCAATGACCCTATTTTCCTATTTAGCACATGGCACAATTAACTGTCTAACCAGACTCCAGCATTTTCGTAGAGGCTACACTTAGACAAAACAAAGATATAATTCCCTAGAAAAGACACACTAATTGAGCACTGATGGCACGAACAGCCAAAGCATTTCTTGCAAAATAGTGTATAATCTATGTTTTGAATTAGATGTCAAGTCACTACAAAGTAATTTTAACAATAAGTGAGCAAGTGGTAGTCCTTTTTAAGCCACTCTCTCAAATAGTAGGCAAGTGTGTATTATTAACCCTAATGGTAAGCCCTGATAGTTTTGAACAGAATCTTACCTTTAAACCCTAGTTTAACCTACCAAGAAATCTTCCCAACATAATGATCTTTAAAAGATTTCCATGGAAATATTTTACAGTGAAACTCAGCCTTTAATAGCATTCATTTATCCTTTTCCAGTTTTGTAAATTCTTTAAAATATATCTTTATCAAAATTTAAATCTATTAAGGTTTTCTGAATTTGGAGAGGAATTCTTTATGTAGAAAGGCAGAAAAATGAATAAGCCATATCTGAAATATAAAAGGCAAAAAAATCTGACTTAGTAACATAATTTCCAGAGGAAGAATTTACTATGCCACACTTGCCCTTAATAAAATTAAGCATTCTTGGTGTCAAGAACAGCCAAATAAAGGAGGGCAATTTTCACAGAAGAATTACTCTTTGTAAACCTTCTGGGACATAACCTTTAAATGCAGTCATCATCCCACTAATTTAAGTTAGGCATCCTATTCATTAAATTGGAAAACTCTGTTAAATATTTTCAATGAATTAAGGATTTTCAAATGGACTTCAAGAAATGCAGAAGTCTCAATATTCACGTCAAAATTTATGCTTTCTCTGCTTGATCATCCTCCCGTTTTAGAGCTCCAAGCTGAACTACACAGTGTACTGTTGTTTAAGTGTTTTGAAGTTTAGAAAAGCAGCTTGTGATGTGTCCTGAATGATCACAAAATCCTGCTCTGCTACAGCTTTAAAAAGCATGCAAATAGAAGCAACTTTATCAAATAACATGTAGAATTAATGTAAAATATAATATGAAAAACGATGTCACTGCTAAACTAAATTAAATATAAAAGTTTAACTGAGTTAGATAAACACCTGAAGGGACAGCAAATCATCACAGCAAGATGGTCTTTTCAAGGTATCCATCTCAAAGACTGCATCTGTTCTCCAAATGCCATTGCAAATACTGGTTTTGCCTGTCCTAGTTCTTTAAAATTCTGTGAAGACCCTACAAAGGTATTTCCTAAATTAAACAAAAGATGATAACAAGCAGTACAAAGCAGCAAAGAGCAGGTTTCTGGGACATGTAACATTTTTCCTTTGGTTTGTAACTAAAGTAAACACTCGCAAAGGAGTGGTTTGGCTGCTTAAAGAAACACTGCCAAAGGTATTGTCAACGACAGGGTTTGATATGAATTTGTGAAAATATGGCTTCACAGAGTTTACTGGCAACATTCACTCCTGTGAACTTGTGAAGAGTAAGTTCATTATTTACTGCACAGATTAAGGCATACAGAGATCAAATTAGAATCAGTTTGGACTAATTTACACAGAAGCCAGGAATGCAGAAGGGGGTGAGGGTGCAAAGCATATGGATGCAAAGATAAGGGTGCAAAAGGGTTTAGCAGCACTTAATCATCGAGTACTTTAACATTTACAAAGCAATTCCATAGGGCTCCTATAGCTATAACGACTTAACTGTAGATTTGAGGCAGTAACATTCATACCATGATCAATTCACACACACACAGGTACACAATGTGAATGCCTAGTTCTCTGAATGCCTAAAGGAACACATCAAAAAATTTCATTCAGCATCAGTGAAATGCTCACACCACGTCCCTTTGCATTTCCCACCATGCAAGGGTCACACCTCAGGAAGCGTGGAGAGGTGTGTGGGAGCTTTCTCGGCAGGAACAGTCCTCTGAGTATCACAAAGGTGAGGATTTGTGAGCTCTGAGCCGTGTCCCACTCGAGGGAGGTGCTGGCACAGCTGCTGAGCCCCAGGAGAGCTCAAGGGGCCTCACTCAGGACCACTGGCTACAGGGCTGCAGGATGATTGACTTTGGCCAGCAGTAAGTTTCCCCCCAGCCACAACCCAACTCGGTAACTCCTGGGCTTTCTTCCCCAAATCGTAAGAACAGTGGTGCCCCTCCACCTGGGCTATGATTCAGGTAAATAGTTTACCAAGGCTTCAAAGGATAATTGCTTACCCTTTGTTTCCCACCTTGTTTAGGCACCTGATGCTTCTGATCAGATGCACCACCACAAGTATATATTATTTACAAACTATTCTAGGAAGATATAATTCCATTCAATTATTCTTTCATTCTGAGTTTCTTCCACATTTTAATAAAATTTACATTACCCAACAACTGGATATTATAGCCCGCCCCCAAAAGGCCTGTTTTCAGCATACAAAACCAGGTAATTAAAAGAAATACTTGTTAGCAGCTAGGGTAAACTGGGCATTCTCTCATTCCTCAAGCACCCTGAGACAATGTGATAACAACAGAGCAATGTGCTGCACATGTCAAAAGAAAATATTCTACAGCTTTTGTAGTTTTCTAGACATGACATGAGGCAAGCAATGATTCAGGAACCCATATAGCATTAATCTAAGCATGTGGGTGATGCATTAATACCCACACCCCCATCAAAAAAGGGGGCCAAAAGAACCCTGAACTAGCATAGGCATGGAAGCAGTTCTCAGGGTATTGAGAAGTACAATTGAGAACAATTCAAAGCAATTTTACAAACAACTCTTCACTTTATGAAATGTGAGAAACGAATGAGGCTTTATTTAGCCAGAGGGAAGCTGCAGAATACCTACATGATCAAACCAACAGGCCCCCAAGCATTGATTATTTAGTAGGACATCTGAATTATCTCAATGGTTCTGTTATTTGAGGCTGCTCTGTCCTTTACGTTTCATAACCAGCTTTCATTTGGTTGAGTAGAAGGCACCAGGTGTTATATAACCTTTTTGGGGACTGTATGTCAATAGCAGCCAGCTACTATGCCCTACTCCAGTGTGGGGTGTGTGCAGCCAATCCACTGGGGTGCATGAAGGAAATATTGGAACCTCAGTAATGCACATTTATAGTTGGTAACTATACATATATACATTTGCAAAAAATAACAGGATCCAAGCACTAATATGCAATGCTCTTAGAGGAGAAATATGCCACTGTTAGATGAGAACCTCCACTTGAAATCTACAAGATGTTAAGAGCACAAAAAAAAAATCCCCCAAACCCAAACCACTTAAGTTCACAATAATTTAACCTTGTTGTTAGGCACTGGCAAAGCAAATTAAACTTCATGCATAACACTGCTTGCAACAGAGCAAAGCTTGCCCTGAGATTACTTCTGACTGAAGTGTTACATTGAGCTGAACACTGGTGATTGAAATCAGGTTACTCTGAAATGGCACAACTGTGTGTACATGCACACCAAAAACCTAGCTAGCAAAACCTTAACACATGCCACTGCAACCTCTTAGCCAGCCCCCATTTCACCTGAAAGTTCATTGAATTGTTAATAAAGGGATAGCTGAGAAGAACAATACTTACGAAATTGCAACATTGCTTCCATCAATAATTATATGTTTTAAATATGGTTTTCCAGGTTCATTTATCAACTCCAGTTTGTATGGCTTCTTCAGAGAGTCCAAAAATCTCTGAACTCCAGTAACTGAATGATCTGGATGTGGTCCCACTGTGTCTCTGTCTGGATTTGAAGGGTGTTTTTGTGAAGACAGTAACTGGTCTGGGACAGGATTGTCGCAATGTGAGGTTTGGGGAAGGCGCTGGTGGAGAGGCCTCGCTTGAGAAGAGCTGCAGTGTCCCAGCTGCTCCTCAGAACCAGGGTGGCTGTTCTGTACAGCTGAGGGCCCTGCAGACTTTTGCTGAAATGCAGTTTTACTCTTACTTGAGATATGCTGCACATCTGAGCTCCCTCTGGCTACAAAGCCAACATCTTTTAGAGCTCCAGCATGCACAGTGCTGAAAGTTACCCCACCATCAGTTTCTATATTGCTTGACCTTGAGTTGTGATTCTTGCCAGGGCCATAAACATCTCCCTGTTTATAGCATAGAACTGAATTTTTGCTGGGAGGGGAAGAAGATTTGCATACCAATTTATGCATTTTATCTTCTGCACCAACGTGCATGTCTGAACCTCTTACTTTGTGATATTCATTTTTTGTCTCCGTTGAAGTATGACTGGATTTAAGTGGACTTTTATTCCTAGAAATGCCTTTGTCTTCTAGCTTTTGTGAATTATTTACATTATTTCCTAAAGGAAGATTAACAGTTCTAGGCTTTTGAGACAACTGCTCATGTTCTTTTTTAAACTTTAAATTTTCCTTTTCAATTTCTTCTAGCAATATTAATGGTTCCACAGATTGTCCTAGGATACCAATAACTTTTTCTACAATATTTTGGGAATATCCCATTGTTCTGAAAAAGTTCACAAGAATCTTATATTCCATTTCCTCAGTGAGAGCATCACCTTCTTTAAGACAGTAAGTAGGACCATCTGATTCATTGCAGCTATCCAAAACCAGATCAATAACTGCATCAGGGTCCGAAGGATTCTTGTGTAAAGCAGATTTCACTTGCTGGTCATTTTCCAAAGAGAAATGCTTCTTAGGGAGCCTTTCCTCCTCATCAGAAGACCTTCTTTTACAAGACTGCCTCTCTTTAAAGGCCACTGCCTCTAACAGAGGGTCCTTTATGGGAACAAACCTTGTCTCAGGAGCATCAGAAAACACAGTGTCCATTTGCTTTGTAAGCTCAGTTACAGGTGTGCCAGCATTGCTTCTTGCTTCCTCCCCACCTGCCCTCCCATCTCTGTTTGCTGCAACGACTTTGGAAATGTTGTTCTGTCCAAGCTGCTGTGGGCTTTCAGAGCCTGTGAGATCTATGATACCAGTCTCCCCTTCAGAAACATCAGTTTGGGTGAGAGCTAGGAGTTCTCTTTTTAGGGCACTAGGCAAAATCAGTAAATCCATTGTATACTTATCTGCATGTGCTTCCACGAATTGTCTGAATTGCTTTTTAATCTCTGATTCATTGTCATTTAATAAGCTTTCATTATTCTCAAAAAGCTTCACAAACTGCTGTACATGACTTTGAGCCATAACAACAGCTTCTGCACCCCCCTTAATACTGAGCAATCCCATTTCCAGCACTGTTACATCAGCACAGGTATCCTGAATAAGACTGTTGAGAAACAGGCTCTGTGCACCAACAAAGATGCAGTGCATGTCCTTTGGGTAGTACTCCTTTTCTTCTAGCTCAGGTTCACACAGTCCCTTGATGTACTCCTAAGAGGAGAAAGAGAGCAGAGTGAATAGTTGTGAAAATCTAATATATCCAGTTGGTTTTTATTAGGTCAGTAATGGACAGAAACATTAGAAAATAAAGCAAACTAAGCATAAGTAATGTGAGAAAGTTAGCACTGCCAGTAAACTGGACAATATAAATCAAACACCAGTATCTAAAGTGATTTTTAAATAGGTCTCATAGAAGGCTCTTTTTTATATTCAGTTGTTTATACCTGACAGTAACAGGTAAATTAACTTGTAGATCAAACAGTTTAAAAGACCGTCAGAGAGATTTATTTTCCCCTCCCCATTTTTTGGTCAAAGAGAACTCTTCAAGAATGTCAGAAATGACTCACTCTTTAAAATTTTTAGAAGTTTAATAAGGGATAAAAGGGACACTATCCAGCGCTGGGGTGCTTGGCAATCTGCAGAAAGCACACAGTTAGCTTAAAACAATGTTCTCTATATACTGTTACATTACAGGGGGTACATGCATATTCATAAGAGTTTATACATATTCAAACATTCCTGTGAGTTTAGGTGTTCCATGAATTCTTCTGCTTGATTTTAACCTTTGACTTGTCTGCATGCCATCTTTCAAACTAAATCAATGTATTTTATTTCTTCTCATGGTTCCATCTTCTTGTTTTTACACTCCCTGATAACAAGGGGTCAGTAAATTGAGTTCAGGTTTTTGTCACTTATCATTCAGACAAGATAGTCCACAAAATGCGAGGAACTACCTAATTATCTTACACCATTCTCTGAGTTAGTTACATGAATAAAAGCATTTAACATCACATAATCTCTATTTTAATATTATGCTATGGCTTAAAATATATTTATCACACTACTATTTTTATAAGCGATATGCTGCATACATAAACTGACAGATTATACTATACCAAAAGGCAGTTAAAAGGAAATATAAATTGTACCATGTAAAAATCTTTGTGATTAATAATAATAATATGTAAAAGCTAATACATAAATGCAAAAGCCAATACTATATTGTCACTTATAACAATGAACAAATGCCTTTGACTAGAGTTCTACCTAGTCCACAAACCTGAACTTCTAAAAAGTTTCTAAGTACATTTCCTAAGGCTTATCACGCCAGCAGCCATCCTATATTTTTGTTACTGACTGAGAAAACTCCAGGCTCCGGATACCTCCGTGTTCCTGAAGTTCAGGTTTTTCAGAGACTTAAAAAAAAGTTAAAATCCCAATGCTATTTCTGCCACCTGTAAGCTACTACAGGTAAATTCACTATACTACCTTGTTTTAAATGTGTCAAGAGTTCAAAACTCTGACAATAGAGTATATTATTTATTCTTTCAGACAGCATTATTTTTTCCCAAACTGCCTCTTTGTGTGCTTAAAATTCCTTAATACAGTGAAACCAGCTTCTAAGCTATAATCATTGTATTTGCAGAATCCCAATATACCACGTTTTATGATCTATATTTACTGTCAAACATTATTTTTTTTAAAATGGAACTGAGAACCAACACAAGGTAATGAATAACGTAACACCATTTCCTATCACCTCGAGTTACATCATTGCGGGTATCAAGGCAGGCTGCCTCAGGAGCGTATCAGCACAAACTGCTTCCGCAGCAAAACCCACAGGGTTTACTCTCCACGCCCTACTCATCACATGACTGCTTTTGCAGAGCAACAAAATAACGTAAGCAGCAAAAAAGGATACTCTAAATCTAGGAACTTTTTTTTAAAACTAAGTAGCAGTGGAGAACCTATACATTACCCATAACTGATGAATCGAAACACAAAATGCTATGCCCAAACCTTTCAACGGAAGATGAGCAATTGCTTGTACTTTCTAGACAAAAATTCCTCCAGAGAGTCTCTAAAAACTGCTCTACATATAAGAGAAATCAAGTTTCTCATACCCTTTAAAGTATTAAGAGTAGAAAACATTTTTTTAATCTTGTTAGGAAAAGCAGCAATTAGAAAACTGAAATCTTGTGCTATTTATTTCTTGTGCTTTAATTTCCTGGAAAAAAGGGAAGTTGCACTGCAAATGCCTGGAGAAGAATAGCTACCTGTAACAGTTTGTGGATTCTCTGAGCCCAGGCAAATTGGTTTAGAGTAAATTTCAGAGTCAAATAATTCAAACCCCTACATATTCATAGTTTTTCCTTACATCTCATTGTAAGGAAGTGCATTACATGTTGAGGAACACGTGCATGACACAGTTAAGGAATCAAGTTTTTGAAAGCGGGCTGCCAAGTCTGAAATCAGTCACAAAACACATGCTCCGGATCCCCACCAACATCCAAGCGTAGTTAAACAAACAGACTGACCAGCGCCCATATATCGAGATTTTGGTTTTGAAAGGGACCTTCAGCCTAGCTACTGCTCACACCAAAATTCTCATCACATGATTCTAACAGCTGTACTTGCCAGGTTCATTATGAGTAATATCACTTTCAGCATCACTGCTGAGAAACTCCCCCCCAAAGGTTAGTTGTGCAAGATACTTAACACGTGTGAAGGCACTTCACAGTAACTGTTGTCCCCTCTGAGACACAACCTGCATAGACGATTCTCTTAACGCGTTAGAGCTGGGCTAAAAAGAGAACTATCGGCTCCAGACTGGTGGAGCTGTTCAGGTCTGACAGCTTTTACACGAAGGAAATATTAGCTGCGTTAAGCTTTAGCGAGAGCTTTGCTAACGAGCAACTAAATGCCACAGAATAAGCGAAGTCTATAAAGGCAAAACATGGCAACGCCCAAACTACTCCGAGGAATTTCTTGACTTCGGGAGGAAGAAAGAAAGCGAAACATTTTAATCTCGCTTTAAAACAAAACTCGGCCCGTCCCCACCGGTGCTACCCCTCAGCTACGGGCTGGACTATTTCATAACGCAGTGCCCATGAACTTTGCACTTCCCAGCTGAGTTGTTTCGCTTCATTCCCTACGCTTATGTCAACACGGCCGGAGACTCCCTGGCACCGGGCACACACCCACCTGCCAAAGCAGCGCCGCTTGTTTCCTCCTGGGGCACTCGGCTTTTCCCCACTCTTTCTTCCTCCAACCCGCGCCCCACAGCCCCGGCCGTGCCGGTCCGGCGGGGCCCCTCCGCACGCAAACCCCGCTGCCCGCGGCCCCAGCGCCCCGCCCGGCCCCGTACCTTGGCGCTGCTCACGGCCTTCGAGCAGCCCGCCAGCTGCACCCAGATCCTGGCACTGGCGTTGGGCGGCTGCAGCGCGGGCCGCCAGTCCCCCTGCGCCCCCAGCACGGCCAGCCGCACCTCGAACAAGCCCTCGATGCGGCCCCGGCTGCGCTCCAGGAGGCGGCTCTTCTCGGCGGGGACGGTGAACTCATCCACCCTGGGCCCCGGCGCGGAGCCGTGCGGAGTCCGGCGGGCCGCCATCAGCGCGGGGCGCGCAAT
This sequence comes from Promerops cafer, assembly GCA_013398275.1. Lineage (NCBI taxonomy): Eukaryota > Metazoa > Chordata > Aves > Passeriformes > Nectariniidae > Promerops > Promerops cafer. Next base: position 446,901 of record VZSE01012627.1, read on the forward strand.
CCCATCGCACGGGGAACAGCGACACCGGGAAACGCCGCACCGACCGCTCGCGTCATCGGNCTCCGCCCCCGGCCCGGCCTAGCCCCGCCCGTCCGCGGCGCAGTGTGGGCGGGGCCGCCCCGCCTCCTGAGGGCCGCAGGGCGGGGTTAGCGCGGGTGAGCTGCTGCACCCGTGCCCGGGCAGGGCCGTCCCGGAGCCCGCGGCACAGCATTGCGCCCCGGCCGTCCTGGAGAGGCTCCACACTGCGCGCCCTTTCTGGGCAATCTGCTCCAGTGCGCAGTCACTGCACAGGGGAGAAATTCTTCCTCATATTCAGGTGGAACTTCCTGTGCATCAGTTTCATCACCGAGCAGAACCTGGTCCATCCTCTTGGCACCCCTCTTTAGATATTTATACACATTAATGAGGTCCCCTCTCAGTCGTCTCTTCCCGAGGCTGAACAGGCCCAGCTCCCTCAGCCTTTCCTCGTAAGAGAGATGCTCCGGTCCCTTGATCAGCTTTGTCACCCTCCGCAGGGCCCGCTCCAGGAGCCGCACTGCCCAGCACCCGCATTGCCCGCGAGCTAGCCGCCGCTGGTGCTGAGGAGGCCGGAGCGCTCCAGGCGCGGCCTCCCCGCCCCGCCTCCCGGGCGCTCTGTCCCCGCCTCCCGGCCCTTCCCCGCCCCTCGGCTCCTCGCGTCCCGGTCTGGGCGTCCCGGGAGGATGCGAGCGCTCCCCGCAGCCCCTATCGCCCTTATCTCCCTTATCGCCCGGCACAGCTCCACGGAGGGGCCGCTCCCCGCCCTGAGGCCACAGCCAGAGGCTCCGGCCCGCCTGGCGGGCGAACCTCGGTGTAAAACATTCTTGGCACAGCCAGCTCTGGTATTGTCTACTTGGATTTCATTTACAAATGATGGCAGGGGACAGAAGTGTAGCTCCCAGCCCCAAATCTTTAGCTCTGATAGCTCGGAAAATATAGAGAACACATTTTTGCTTAGCGCTACCCCCACCCCCAAACAGTTAAAGGGACGTGAAGGATAAGATTAGGTCTTAAAAAGTGTCTCTGGGACTGCTGTTGACTTTTGAGTGCTTGGAGCTGACAATACGGACCAGCTGTTGTACAAAGGAGTAAATGTCTCCTTTCATACCATCCCAGACAAAGGTTAGTATCTTCCAAGTTCCCCTTGGAACAATTTGATTCCAGCTTGTTTTGGCCGTCTCTTTAGCATCACTGTGAACCTAGATTTTACCAGCTGTTCATTAAATACAGCCTCCAAAGGGAGGACAAGTATTTTACCATTGCGCATTTAAATGTATATATTTTGTTTTAATCTACTTTTATGTTAAACCAGGAAAGGCTTAATACAGAAATATCATTTTTATAAAGCCACTCGTATCCCTATTAGAACTTTTTAGGCAAATGACAGTTTGCAGTTCTTAGCCCATAGGAAACTCTTGCTAAAAGCTTATGTCCAGGTATTGCCATATACACTTTCCAATCTGAATTTGAAGTCATTCTTTGAGCCAAATAAAATATTTGTCTGTGACAATGGTAAAATGGAAAAAAAAATACGTTTGTGTACACAGGCTGCATTTACACACAAACACTCATTCTGCACAGGACAGGGTTTTGACAGGGATTGTCATATTTAAGAAAGATGCTCCCTTGAAGTACTTTCCTGAAGACAATTTTTTCCCCCCTGTTTTTATTGTTTAGACATCTTCATTTTGCTTTCCCTTTGAATTATGGTACAAGGTTCACACATAAGAATGTAATCTAACATTTCGGGAGGCAGTTTTTGAGGTGATTGGTGCCATCCACTGTTAAAATGGAGACACTGCAGCCAATGTTGCTTTTAGCTATTATTACTTACAAACGACGTTGTAAGCAGGGAACTTCATAATAAAAATGAAATTACCAGCATTTTGGGACACAAAATATCATTCAAAAGCTGAAAGAAAATTGATTTCTGCCACATCAACACAGCCTTTTGGAATCTCTCATATACAAGAAGGCTTACTGACTTCTAAATGATGTGGGTAATGCTGTGGATATTTTCTTGCCTGTTTTGCCATGCTGCATGTTATAAAACACGATTTCACTGCTGAATTTATTGTATGTGTATAATTCTAGATACATTCTTCATAAATCTGTATTCAAATGCATTACAGTGGTCTGAGGCTGCTCTCAGGGAGGTCATTGTGAGTGTGAGCAGTTGCAATTCTGTGAACCAGCCTGCTGAGATTAGGTAGTACTCGACATTGTAACATTCAAGACAAACTAAAGCCCTTTTGAAGTGGAAAAAAAAAGAGATGCTATTGAAAAAGTTTACTAATGATTATACACATGGGACAATTACCAAAACAAGTTGGAACTTTCTCCCTGCATTGTTGTGATGCGGACTAGAAAAGTATTTTTATCTTTTTTTTTGGTTTGTTTTGTAACTGCAGCCTCAACTTAATCTTCCTCATACTCAGGAGAAATTTCAAGCCTCTTGCCATAATCACAAATGCAGGGTACAAACCCCAAATGTGAGCTAGGTTGAGAACACTTAAAATTCTCTGACATCTTACAATATGCTGCTTACAAAGTGGATTGGTAGGGAAAGAATGATTTTGTTCCTTCTATAGGAGGAATTTATTTTGCAGTAAAACCTCCAAAGTGACAGGCTGTCTTTAGCTGTAGGGGAAATTTCACTTTCCTGGATATTTGGTTGTGTCTTGTAAGTTTATTTTAGAGATGGAAAAGCGCAATATTTTGCTGGTAGTAGTCGAAGGAATTTGACACACCCAATGCCTGGTCTTGCTTTTCTGCTTGGCACACCTGTGGGATATATTAGAGATTTTCCTGAATGTGAGTTGATGCCAAGTTCATTATTTGTATTACTGTTGGGGAAATACTGTAATGGTAATATGTAAATAGGTGTGGGGTTTTTTTCATGTTTTGCAATAGCTTGCTTCAGCTGCCTGCTGCAACTTCTTGCTCTTTATTAGAGTTTCTGCAATTGAAAATTGGTTGTGTGAACGATTTTATGAAACTAGGCCCTCCTGAATAGTTTGGGCTTGGGCTGCATTCTTGGAACAGGAGCTGTACTGGTTGAAACAATGAAGAAACCAAATTTCCAAACTGTCTTTCATACCCGTGCTGGGTAAATGAGCTATGGAGTCTATGAAAGCACTTTACAGATGGTGCTCTGATCCTCAGTATTATGGTCTTCAGTGGGGTTATTTGCCTGCATAAATTTAAATATTTGTTTGATTGTTTGCAGGATGTGGAAGGGTATAGGAGGTATCCTGCATGAATATGAATAGCAAAAACTTTTATTTGTAGTCTTAACAGAAATAGTAGCATATTCTAAGAGTAATACCTCAAATAAATTCTATCTTAAGGCAACCCCAAATTCTTGCTAGGAAATAAATTTTTTAACTAAATTTTTTTGTTGTTTTTTTTGTTTAAAGAACAACAGAGAAAAAAGCCAAAATAGTTTGAAATGGAATTATTTAAAATACTTTACAGAGACAAACTTCTACATCTTGTTCAAGTCCCCAGTTATGGTGTGACAGACATTTATGTGTGCTTGAAGCCCTGGTGACTAAGAAGGTGATTAAGAAGGTTTCCTTTTTGGAGAATTTGTTGCAATGCTGCCATCTTAATGAACCTATAGATCATCAAGTTTAATATCAAGAGGCAAATTTTTGAAAATGATCCAAGGTATAGCTTCTGTAATTAGTAGTTTCTATAACTGAAACTAATACAATCCCTTAATTTTAGAATTAATTACTTCTCTTAATTCCAATTTCCTTTCAAAATAACCTGTTGTAAATAATTGAGTCTTTATAAAAGGAAGAAAAGACAAAAGTACAGCAATTACACATGCATCAATTGTTGAGAGTGGATAGTATTTTTTTCAAGTAATGGACTCCGCATTTGGTTTTTTGAGGCTTTTTGAGTGTGTTGGCTCAAGTTTCTCAATTAGTTACAAAAAGCTGCAGGTGTATTGGCAAAGACTGTTATTTAGCCTGGGAAATGTTCCAGGAGACAGTTTTGTGGGGCTTTTTTCTAATGTAAATATTTAGCTATATTATTACCAGTAATTTTAAAGGTTCCACACTGTGTGATTACTGTGTATTTAAACTTTGCAGCTTCACTTGGATTAGTGACAGAACAAATGATAACCTAAGAGTACAATCTTTATTGTGAGAGGGGATTGAACACTACTGAATTACCTGCAGAAATGACAAGTGGTATCTGAAGGGGTGTCAGCACCATGCAGCTGGCTCTGAGCAATGCAGAAATGCTGCAAAAAGTGAGCCATGCTCAAGTGCCACTCTAAGTTTAAATTAAAGTACTTTGGCAAAGTTTCTGCAACTACAAAAATTAAAGCAGTTTTTTTGCTAATCTTGCTAAAATCTAGGGATTTCATAAAGCTCTTTCAAATAATTTTTATATTAAAAGTGAGACTCTTGAGTGTCATTAAGGTTTTATGACTCTTGCAGCCAAGTGTCTGTTTTTTCAAAATTTTCATAAACATTTTGCTACTACTCTGACTAATGGATTTTTTTTTTTTCAAAATTTTCATAAACATTTTTCTACTTCTCTGGCTAATGTTTTTTTTTTTTTTTTTTTTTTTTTCTGTAAAGCACTAGGTATGGTTAATTGCTGAGCAATGTCCTTGGATGTGCTGTACCAGTTAGGTAGCTTACTGCTAACAGAATAGGACCCTACAGCTGATTTCTGTCTGTTCTGGGGGGTTCAGTTCAGTTTCAGAGTGGGTGGGAAGTTGCACCAGTAATTGAAAGGTACAAGGGGTGCAATGAGCTGTGAAGATGTGCTTACAATGGCTTTTTAACGCTTTTAAAAGATGCAGCCTGTAGTGAACCTTACTGTGGGTGATTTGCTTTTTGTTTTTATATTTGTGCAAAGCAGGATGAGAATAGGTATAGAAACATCTATATCTGAATTATGTCAGTTTGAAGATAACTTGCACAAAATCTAACTGTTATAAGGTTAAGACCAAGATAAATGAATATTCATCTGAATGTATGGTCTTGTTGACTTCAGTTTGACTGCTGAGCAGACTAAATTTTGATTTACTTCAGTAAAGTTTTCCAGAATCTGGTCCTAAATTTTAGTATTATTTTAATGTCTGAAACAGGATGGTAATACTTGGTTTGTATTTTCTTATACAGAAAAACATTTTTTCTCCAAGTACAGATGAGAGTTCCTCTTTACATAAAGCACCATGATACATTTACATTTGATTCCAGTGTATTTTATTGCATGTCTCAGGGCAAAGGCAGTTCAGTTAAATATCAGTGGATGGCTTTTTCTAGACAGAGACCTCTGGAAATTGCTTCAACCCTTTCACATTTAGAAAGCATCTTTAGAGAAATGGGATGCCTCCATTTATGTGCTTGGTATCACAGTGGTAGAAAAATAGTGAAATGTTTTCAGGATGATACCATCCCATTTCAGCTTATTCCACTACAAGCAATATAGTATTTTATTGGAGAGTCCTACATCAATATCTAGGAAAAATAAATTGGAGGTAATTTTCTTTATATGACTGATAAAATTTTTCAAACTTCTGTCAGTCATGTTATCCACTTTTTCATACTGCTGTTCTTTCAGTCTGCAGCCTTCTCCAGACTATTAAATCATTAAACAACATGCTTCCATCATGCATGTAGAAATATGTATAAGTCAGGACTATCCCCAATGGCATTTGAGCTGTATTTTAGCACAGTTAAATGAAATCTTGCCTTGGAAATAAGATGCAGTTATTCAAATTTCCTCCCTGGACAATGCCTACTCTTGACTGGTTTAAAATCATCTCCTGTGACTCTAGAACATTATATATTTATTTAAATCTACTTCTAAGTCCAGTTAATCCATGGAGATTTATATTAGGTGAGGATTAGAAGAGCATAGCCAAGCTGCAAACCTGAACCAGTGTTACTCAGGCAGTACTGTGAGGGCCAAACTTCCTTCTAGAAATCATTAACAGTAAAAAGAAAAAGAAAAATCTGGGATGGAACCTGATTTCTGAACTTACTTGAAGATACACTCTTGGGAAAACATGATACATATGTCTATGACATACAATCTTACAAGTTTGAATAGAATTTATATTTTGCTAAACCTCATCACTGAGCCTGTCTTGTGTCCAGTTCATTTTGAAACAATAGGCCATCATGAACATTTTTTCCTCTTATTGACTGAATTGTAAAGCTACTATAAATGAGCAGAAATGTTTCTAACCAAATGTTTCCCAATACACAGGTGCTGCAATATCAATTTTGTATGCTCTGACAATGAACAACAAAATTTTTTCATTTTTCACACTCTACTGCAGAGGCATCGTCATAAGAATCAGGTAGAAGTGTTCCTCTTGTATCAGTGTTTGATTGTGCCTTGAGCTGAAAATGACCGATGCAACGTCACAGTTGTATTGTCTAAATAACATCACACACTGTAAGACACGTCAGCTCATTAACTGTGCTTACTGATTTAATATTGGTTATTTTTGTGGCATTAGAACTTGTGAACTGCAGCCATTTCACTCTGCAAGCCTTGAGCAAAGGTAAGTGATAGCAGTTTTAAGATTAGATACGTTTAAGAATAGTCACAAGGGTGCTGAAGGTCAGATCAAAGGCAACAATGTACCCAATATTCACATAGTTTACTTTGAAATAGAGAAGTTCAGTGTGACCAATACCTTTAAGAATTTGAGGGTTATTTTTCACTTACACTGGTGAAAATCAAGACTTAACAGTATTGATGTCACTGGGTCTACTGTGGCTTAAAAGCAGAACAAATGAGACACCAGTAACAGCCCTTCAGTATTTGAGCTTTCTTTCCCTGAAAAGTATTTCAAACAATAACCTTGTTGCTTTACCCGCCCATCAAGAAATCCATTACAACAGTGCCTGTGATACCAGAACCATAAAACTGAGTTAGGAACTGAGCTGTGGTCTTCCACAACTCCAAGGCACGGTATGGGCTTTGTTATCTTCTAATGAATTGTGTCAAATTGCTACCAGAGATCAAACACCGTCCTATCAACTTTGCTGTTTGAAAAATATCACTGCTAAGTACAAGTTATTTGAAGTTTGATGTAATCAGAAATGCATGAAGACAAAAAAAAAAATGGAATTCAATCTTCATACTTTCTTCACCAAAATGTATAACTCCTGAGAAACTTAGATTCTGTATCCTCTCTAGCTGTTTATGTTCCTGAGAGTTTCCTCTACAAGAAAAGGCCCTTCATATATTTTAATTAAAGTCCAAAGAAGAAATAAATTGTCCTTGGCATATGTCATGCTAATGAGTACTAGTTAGTTTGAAAATACATGTTCATGGCTTTTACATGATAATTCCCATTGAACCAAAATATTGTATTTATACAGAAACATTTTCTGGGAGCAGTAGGGGGCATCATTTCCCTTTTGTAATTCTTCAGAGACATTAACCTCGTGCATTATGTGTGCAAACGGAATTTTCGTTTTGTTTATGGCATTAATCCTGGGGTTAAGGTTGGCCTATGGTGAGCAATAATAAGTTTAACCTTTGACTTTATGCAGTAGGATGTAATTTATTATTTTTAGACTCTTTGTAAGTGCCACTGCCCTCACTTCTGCTTAAAATAAATTGAGACAAGTGAGCATTTGATATCAGTGATCTTTACATGCAAGACATAAATCTAATTTACTTGTTGTCTTAGTTCTTTAGCCTCTGATTATGTTTTTTAAACAGTGCAAACATTTTTTGTTTGTTTGATTTATTAGCTGATTTTTTGTAATTTATAGAATCTTTGGTCCTTCACATAGATTTCAAACCCGTAAACATAAATCCTGGAATGTTTAAATGCATAGAAACTTTATGAAATGTGGAAACAAAGCAAGCAAGCTATTCATATGCATAATTACTTGCGAAATAACTGAGATCAGGAAAGCATTTAAAATTCAATTTTCAAAGGCAATTTAAAGATGCTTAAACAACTAGCAGCATGTAAATAAATTGTTTCTGTAGCTGTTGCCTTGACTTATAATGTATATGCTATTTATAATTTTTTAAATTGTAAATTAAAGATTTTAAACTTTTTTCTTTCTTTGAAAAACACTGCTCTTCAATTTGCATTCAATATTTGACTTACCTTTTGGTTTGTAAGTGAAGAACAAATTTATAATAAGTTTACTACTCTCCATGCTCTTCAAGCAAGAAAAAAATATACTTTTTAACTGTGTACTGTGAGTACTTTCTCATTCTGTCCATGTGGAGAAGGTGGTGACTCATCAAATATTTTTGGGTGGGGTGTAAGGTATATACTGATTTCATAAATTATTTGGTTTAGGATTATTCTGGTAGAATGATCCAGGCTCATGGTAAGACCAGAACATTGAATCTCTCCCACATCTCAGGCTTTATATTTTGATATTGGGACCTGTGTTTATCGCAGCAATAATCATACAAAAATATTTTTCAGTATATATGGAGCATGTGCGAGTTAAAGGGCAGAAAAACTTGAATAGAAATAAAAGTTGTATAATGCTAATTTGGAAGAGTACAGATGTTTGGTAGGATTCTAAAATAGGTTTTTCAGTCTGGATTTAATATTTTTGAATGAAAAAAGAAAGTTAAATCACATAGATGAAGAAGCTCAAATCATTTTCATTTCTTCCCATGAAAGCTTATATAGAAAATATGTGTGTAATTGCATCATTTCCATGGCAGGACTACCCATGATCACTTTATTTGGTCTTCATAGCACCAAGGGTTAGTTTGATGGTAGTTTCAATCCTACTCCTAAATTTAAATGTTTGATAACTGAAGAGACTGCTAGGGTCTGTAATATGTGCTGGTATTGGAATTTTCTCTTGTTTGTTTGATATAAGTTGCCTTTTGGCTGAGCTTGCTCACAATAGAAGAACACTCAGTGGATGAGCTCAGATCCTGCTGGCTTGTTACAGGTGAGAGATGTGCAGAATATTACGAATCCAACAATAACAGCTGTATCTCATGACAATAGACAGTGATTGATTGTCAGAGTAATTAGATTCCTTACAATCTTAGAAGAGTAATTTTGAAAATCTTCCTGCAGCATGACTTTCACATATATTCTTTGTAATTTCCCTTTAAGTTTTAATTGTTTTAGATAATGAACAGGTAATAGTAAGAATTGAAGACACCATCATTTATTCTAGTTTCATACACTGCAGCTGTGTTGAGTAGAATGTGTTTAAATGTGATTTGAGGAGGAAGAAATTATTTTAGTGACACAGAAGAAGGAAAGAAGAAAGGAAGTGCCTTTTGTTTTTTTTACATGTCACACATATGACATTAAAAAAAGGTAATTTATTTTTTAATAGCTGGGCTGTTGTATTTGAGAACACAAAAGCTGTGTGAGAGCTGAAGGGTGTGCTCCTTGTTGGTGAACCAATAAAATGTATTGCACTAAGCTGTTATTCATGCCGTAACACTGTATTGTTATATTTGCATAAGATACCAAACTCTAAGATTGCTAATCCTCCTCACAGGGTTAGAGCATCAAGGGATGGTAACTTCCACTTGCGGCAAAAGTGTGTTTTTCAGCTAGTGATAATAAATTGTCACTTTGGAGCTTGATCAGTTGTTAAAAAGGATCTCCTTTTGTGCAGCAACTATTCCCCCCCGAATTTGGAATATCTGATGTTGTTATCTGAACTGTTGTGTTTGCAAATTCCAATCTGGAAGCTGACAATCTCCAATGAGGATAGAAAATGTGAGGATACTACATGTCACTTAAATGTGTTAGCCTGCCCCTGGAAGTGGTACAGATAAGAGGTATATACTGCAAAATGTCATAGTCCCCAGTTTGCAGCCATCCACAGGATAAGTCGAGAGGCCTTTTTCTCTGTCCTATTTGCAGTTATTAACATGTAATGTGCAGTTATGATAATACAATATAGAACAAAATCCCAGGGCTCTTCCGAAGACAGATATTTCTTCTGACTGCTGTGAGCAGATCATCCTGAGTGCCATCACCTGGCTTGTGCAGGACACCAGGGGATTGTGCCCAGTCACCCTGGGTTTATGAAAGGCAGTTCCTGCTTGAGTAACTCAATCTCCTTCTGTGACAAGGTGACAATCCACTTAGTGGATGAGGGTAAGGCTGTGGATCTTGTCTACCTGCACTTAAGCAAAGCATTTGACACAATTTCCCACAGCACTGTCCTGGAGAAACTGGCTGCTCATGGCTTGGATAGGTGCCTTGTTTGCTGGGTAAAAAACTGACTGCAGTGTTGGGACCAGTCCTGTTTAATGTCTGTATCAATGATCTGGACAAGAGGTTCAAGTGCACCTTCAGTCTCCTTGCAGGTGACACCAAGTTGTGCAGCAGTGTTGATCTGCTGGAGGGTAGGAAGGCTTTGCAGTGGACAGGCTGGATCAATGGGCCAAGGCCAGTGGTCTGAGGTTCAATAAAGCCAAGTGCTCGGTGTGGCACTTGGGCCACAACAACCCCATCCAGGGATCCAGGCTGGGGCAGAGTGGCTGGAAAGTGTCTGGCAGGAAAAGCCTTGGAGGTGCTGGTTGACAACAGCTGAACATGAGCCAGGTGTGCCCAGGTGGCCAAGAAGGCCAAGGGTACCTGACCTGTATCAGTAATAGTGTGCTCAGCAGGACCAAAGAAGTGATTCTTCCCCTGTATTGGCCCCTGGTGAGGCCACACCTCAAATCCTGTGTTCACTTTTGGGTCCCTCACTAAAGGAAGGACACTGAGGTGATGGAGCATGTCCAGAGAAGGGCAACAAAGCTGGTGAAGGGTCTGAAGGGTCAGTCATATGAGGAGTGGCTGAGGGAGCTGAGGGGCTCAGCCTGGAGAAGAGGAGGCTCAGGGAGGAACCTTCTCACTTCCCACAAATGCCTTACAGGAGGGTGGAGCCAGGTAGGAGTCAGCCTCTTCTCTCAAATGACAGGTGATGAGGCAAGAGGAATCAGCCTCAAGTTATGCCAGGAGAGGTTTAGGCTGGATATTAGGAAAGATTTCTTCACCAAAAGGGTTGTCAGGCATTGGAATAGGCTGCCCAGCGAAGTGGTGGCGTCCATCCCCAAAGGTATCGAAAAGACTTGGGGACATGGTTGAGTTACGGACTTGGCAGTCTGGATTAATACATTGACTCACTGGTCTTAGAGATGTTTTCTAAACTAAAATACTATGATTCTGTGATTTCATCCGCTTGAAATTGTCCCTGTGGACCTAACAGAAATGATTCTAACATTGTTGCTACTTCTCTGCTGCCTGCGTACCTTTGCCAAGTTGATTGAGAAAGTCATATTGGTAGTCAGTGGGAAAGGAAGAGAAAGAGAAATCCTGATCTGAAGATGTTAGTCCTACATTTGCATTGCTGGACTTCCATCTTTCCTGTTCTTTCTCAGAATGGATTGTAGCAGATGGTATGCACTATAAAAAACTTAGTTCAAAGCCTCTTTCCTAATTCAAATATTTTTTCATTTGATCAAATAAAAAAAGTTGAGACAACAGTGAGCAAACTGCATGACATGTAATGTCTACTGTGCAGAAGAGACATATATATAATACATACATACATATGTAATATAAATACATTTTAAATATACAATATATCAATACATAGTGTACATTGATATAATATTATATAATATGTATGCAATATATAATATACAGTGTATATATATATATAATATTATATCTTTATATATAATATATATAGGATCTAAAGCAACAAATTAGCCTTCTATCAGTAGCCACTTAAAGGCTAAGGTCAAGAGAAATGTACCTCCTAGCTCTGAATATGCAACCTAATTTTTCTTGTGTGCTCCTTTGTGCCGTTTCACATAGAAGTTGTAATGACAGAATACTTAGAAATGTTTGCTACCAGCATGGGAAAAAAAAAGCTTCCTTGTCAGGGGCAGCAGGTACAAAGGTCTATCATGAGACACTCCTTTTTACTAAGTAGAAATCTCTTTCCCCTGGATGGATAGTACTGACAGCTCTTCAAGGTTCACATCAAGTAATGCAAATTTCTTTTCTTTTTGAGAATAAACCCAATGGTGCTCAACAGTATTGGGGTCTTCATTCTATCTTCCTTTCCTGGTGAGTTTCTCCTTACTTATAGCAGGGTTTTTAGGTCAGAAGAATGGTTAGCCTTTAAAAATCGAGGGTTAAAGTTTGGGGAGAGAGAAAGGTTTGGCTCATGTGGAGAAGAGAAGCACTTTGGTAGCTGAAGATGAATTAAAGTCTCACAGCAGGGAGCTGCTGCTGACCTGTTACCTCTAATCATTCCAGAGATTTTCTGGGGTGGACATTTGCTCCAGCCTCAGCTGAGTCACTGGAGTACCTGAATTGATACAGCTTCTGGTACAGGTACTTTGCAAGAATGAATGATTTAAAACAGAATAAATTCTGGTGCAATTAGAATACTTGCTTGTCCACACTAGAAATATGTGTTGGTGCAGCTGCTCACAGTGGTTTTTCATTGGGGCATATTCCCTTTTATAGACAAAGACTTGAAGGATGAAGAAATTCAGTGGGAAACTATAAAGTGGGTGAATATTTGCTCTCACTCAAATACAAGTGAAATGCTGTGAATTGTTTTGAAATTATCTTGTGTGGGAGATGCTGTATAATTGTGGTGGTTTATTCTTCCCTCTAAAATCTGCACTGCTTTGGCCAGTGGCCAGTAGAAGAATTGCATTCTGACAGTTTTGCCTTTCTATAATCCTATCAAATACTCCTTACTAACCAATTAAGGCAGTTCTCTTCCACTAACATGCTTTTTTCCCTTGTATTTTCCATCAAGACTTTTTTTGCTTGAGTTTAAATACTTGAATTACTGCTTCAAAACGACAGTTGAACATTTTTAGGTATGCCAAGATCACTTCAGGTGATTTTTTTCTGATAGGTTGTTATGACTTAAGGGCTCTACAGATCCTAAGCAGTGGCATCTGAATGAAGTTTCAGTGCATGTGGAGTCTGGCCGTGGGTTTCAATGTGCTGTCTTTTCTCTCTATTCTTTATGTAACAAAAAAAAATATTTCTTGGAATTTCCAAGGAGTACAGTACACTTAATTTTTAGTTGTCAAGATAGCTGACAGTTTATTATGGTACCATGAATAAATTATTTCAGGGTTCACACTTAAAACAAAGGCAGAAAGGCTTTCTTTTTTCTTTTTTTTTTTTTTAAAGCTGACATTTTGAATTTATATTAAGCATAGTATCACCTGGATACACACTGCATGAAAATGCAGACTATTCATAATGAATTATTAACCCAAAGCTTTTACCCTTTCTTAGATGCACTGGAGATTCTCCACAGGATACTACAGGGATATGAATGTGGAAGAGAATAGGGGGTTTCTAATAAGAGGTATAGCAGGCTACAGTATCAGTGGATGTCATTGTTCAGCAGCTATTTTCCATAAGAGAAAGTTTTTTATTACTGAGTGTTGTGCAGAGACCTCTGAATATATCATTAGAAGCATGGTAATTTATAGATTTACTTTAGGTAACCTCCTCATATCTAGGTTGACTGCATAGTCAGGATTGTAGTTTAAATGTAGTCAGTGAAACTCGAATCCAATTAGCAACTGAATTTAGTGCACATTAGTGATATTTAAAATGTCTAGGTTTAATCTTGTCTCAGTTCTGTTTGAAGAGTTGACACTCTCCATGTACCTCTGCAAGACTTTTTGGAATAGTCAGCTGTTTTTTCAAAATGAAATAATGAGCTGCAGATAAGATTCTTCAGCTTCAGGTTTGGTGAACATGGTGGGAGGTGGCTTGAAAATAGCAAAAGGGTACAGGCAACACTTTTCTAAATAAAAATTGCAAAGTTTGTCTTGTGTTCTTTGATTCACTTGTATAGATGAATAACTGAAGAGCATCAAGACAAGTGTTACAACTGGAGGAAGGCTGCTATTGATTTCTGTGGACTTTGAATCATATTCTCAGGGTTATATTACTGATTGTCAGAAAGTGTAGGACATTATGGGCTTGAGCCTTTTTTCCCACTGTAGTCCTAGAATATGAAAATACATGGAGTTATATAATCAGCAAGCTCCATAAAAGGACCTTGACCTGAATATTATGAGAAGACTTTTGTCTCTTTTCAGCTCCTTTAATGTACTTGTTTTAATGCCAAGACCTTATTAAAGAAAAAAGAAAAAGTAAAAAAAGGGTGAAAATTACCCAAGTAACTGAGGAAAAGTGAGTTAATCCTTAGATAGTTAATATACAAGCCTCAACCCTGCCAGTTAGTTGGCATAAAGGGCTGGAGAAAATGGCATTTAGCAAGGGCTAAAATATGAAAAAAAAATATGCTGGTGACTTTTACTCTACTTGAGATCATTTTCACAGTTACTTCAGTCTTCCAAAGCATCGTACCTGGTTGCTACGCAGTAACTTCCTTAGCTAATGGAGAGCTGGAGTCTTCTCAATATATGCCTACGTGGTAATTGTTTTATTTGGAAACATTATTTAGGATGTGAAATGATCTGTCCCTCTGACTTGCAACATCTCTGTAGAGATTCAACTTTGAATTTTTAAAAAATCACTCCAATGTTTCTTTCTTTACTTTCTTTCATTTGTGGCTGACATTTTCAACCTGGGATTAGTTAGTTTTCTGTCTTTAAATTTTATTAAATTGTAGTACTTAGGAGTAGCAAGTTCTGAGTGGCAATGCTATCTGACCTGTAATTCCCTAAGACCAGGCCTAAGTCCAGCATACAGCATCAAAATTTGGATAGAAACATAATACTAATGCTGCATAGCAGTATCAAGAGGTGCAATGAGTGCAGATGTTTTTTAAAAAATCCTTCCATAAATAACTTAAATATTTTCCTCTTCAAAACAAAATTTTTCCCTTTCTAAAAAAGGAAGTTTGAAGGTTAAACTACTATTTGCTTAACAGTGAGGACTAAATTAAGCACAGAAAAATCTGTTTTGGTCTTCTATAGTCCAGAATGTTTGAAGAGTGACCGGCAGAATCACTGTCGACATTCTCTGATGTTGTCACGCTTTATAGCAAACAGCACTGTTTAAAGTGTTCTGGACTTCACAGATTCTTGTAATCCTTCTTCTGTACTTTCATGACATTATGAAGGTCTGTTTCATTTGTCTTTCTAGCTTCAAGATCTTGAAATTGATATTTAGGAATTCTTTACTTGCTGAGATAGCTGGGATGAATTTAACCTCTAGTTTGACAGGCTTCATTTGGCTAAAGTATGGGATATGCTTATGGTTCTTCAGTTGGAATAAAAAAATCATAGGAAGGTCCATAGCTGTGTTGAAGAATTTCAATAAATGTGAAAATGAGTTTGAAAATAAAACTTGAAAGAATTAGAGCAGTGCCCATTTTCAGCTTTTAACTGCAGTCCTCTGCACAGAAGCTTGAATTTCTGCAGACCAGAAGAATTAATAGCTCTTTTTATTTTGTATTTATAATGTAACCAACCAGGAGATAGTTGAAAATGTGGGTGCATCTTGTGTTTACAGACCTATGATTACTGATTTCCATGGATGTTCTAAATTTTTAAGAAAGCACATATATATATATATGTATATATAA